>JAUOZQ010000307.1:0-51540 GCA_030710315.1 Anomotaenia brevis
CTTTAGTGGCTTTGTTTAGAAACACGACCTCATTCCACGGGCCATTAGCTGGCGGGCCCCTTGGCATTCACACTGTGAAAATGACTGTTTGCACAACCACTCGTAGGATCCCTGCGAGCAACTCCAAAATCAGGGGAGCGTAAAAGAGATAGCGTTTTACGGACATCTTGTCCACGCACAAAATGCGATCTCGGGTAAAGTTTCAGGAATATGTCCATCGCAACCCCAACTCCAACCAATTATTGGACTCCCTCAGCACCAATGCTTTGCGCAAGGAATTATTAATGATTGATATGTTTAAACAAAAACGGCGTTTGTGTTTACATCTTGGTGCAATGGAACCCTTGAAATCCCATGAAACAATCACGTATCGTGCGATTTTTTAGGCTCTCTGCTTGTGATGGCGCCACAAATGTGACACATCTGTGAACTTTCTGGCGGTTTCCACAGTCGTTTTCGTCTGATTGTCGAAAGATGCCATTTTCAGGCTAATTTTGATGAGCACGAAGTGATGGAAGATATGATCAGGCATGTGGGACACATTGTGGCAGACGCTTTGACCACATTTTGCCAAGCCGTTGATAGACCAGCACTCCAGTTGACTATGTATTTCCAGAACATTCTCCTCTGTAATCGCCCAGATGTTTTTACGCTTGATGCCATTCCACCAGGACTGCTGCTCCACAAGACTGACTGCTCAGTTAATCCTCACGACTGTTGGTGCCAAGCGGCGATGCATTTTCTTGAAGTGCAAATGGAACTCCAACGAGCAGGCGGGATTGAGCAAACACCCCTATTCTCCGCCATGTATTATCATTTAATGTTCAAGCATCTACCTCTGTCGGAAATACATGATCACTAAGTAGATGTTCAAATTCACGTGTCTGCGTATAAATAAGATTATTCATTTACAATTGTCTATTTCATCTCAAATGCATCAAGTCAGCAAAATTAGTCCCAAAAACGAAATTGAGTATTTCTTCACTTTATTTATCTATCTCTATCAATTTTTATGATTTTTAAATTGCCTTTTGGCCAACATTTATTCGTTTAAATAAAAGTCTGATAATAACCACTACAGATTTTGATGTTACGATTTGAATCTGTCACTTGATAAAGATAAAGATGTAATCATGCTTCTTCATCTGTTTGCATGATAAAGCAAGACAAGTAGTCTTTCGAAAGAGTCCAATTGGGTCTTATCGACTTCAGCTTCCTTCTTACTCAAGCTCACAAAAGGCAGTGCTAGTAGTACGTTAGAAAGACTGGGATCAGCATCGTGATCATGGTCATTTATCCCCATCTACCAAGCAAATGCATAATGCCGAGCAAATTTTAGTCAACTCCCTAACAGTCAGAACGTTCTCTACAAATAGAGTCCTGATTGGATAAAGGGACGTGAGCAGTAGTGATTAAATGTCAGCCCGACGTCAGCTGGGCAGTGTAGACAGATGAACAAATATCGCGTTCTTAGCTGGTCTGTTTGGACGGCGTAGACCTAGCTACCGGACATCCCTTCAACAGACCACCAGACAACATAAATCCCCTAGAGTGTAGCACTCAACGGAGGCTGAGAATCAAGGTCGTGGGACCAAGATGACTTTATGCACTTAAATATGCTTATTTACTATTGCTGGATGGTGTAATAGCTGGATAGTGAGGTTGAAGCACGCCTTCAATAGGCGCCTAAAGAGAAATCTGTTTTTGGGTAGTCAGGTAGGTGCCGTTACACGAGTCCATTAATGGCAATCCCTGATGGATTGACGCCGCTTTCTGCACAACCTTCTCGTAATTCTAGCTTCCAATGCGACTTCCTTCTCTTAAGAGAATCCAACTCCGAAATTTAGTCCCAAATGTCCGTAGTGGAAAATTTAGGGCGTCTTTGGCAAGCAGCTGGAAGAATTATCAACACTAACGCTTTCAACCAGACATGAGACGCTACTGGCGACATAGCTTTGGCGATAGCACAGACCAAAAACTGCGTAGACGGTGATAACCAAATGGCGACGTCAGACATGCCTGACCACGGTCAGATTCGACCACATGCAGCACTTGCACCTAACTAGCCTGCTCAACTCACCGTAATACAATTTAAGAAACGAATAGCGATTTCACATACATTCCCGAAATCCATTATTTTTAAGTTCAAAATAACAGCTTTTACTGGTTACTTATGGGAATATTAACCCCAAATGTCTCGTCCTGCTACTGATGAATGAAAGTAGTATGTCCGGAAAAAAACAGCCGGAGAACAGTTGTCAAACAATATGTAAAGTCCTTTTCCAGAATATACGGAAGCCCACAGGTAGGATGCCATTTACTCTCAGTAGATGCACATTCGCATTTCTCGAAAAAGTGGCACACTATCATTCACACCTCCAGAGTCCCTGGAACGCATTATGGCGCCGCATACAACCCAATGGATTTCATCTTCTCGGGCTTGCACAATGCCGTTCCCAAACCTCGTAGCCAATGGAATTGTGTGAATCATATCCTCTGTTCCTAGTCGCACGAAGCCGCCAGTGCACGACTCAAAATGAACACAATCTTCCAATAAACGTTCTTAACGTGGTAATAAATTCATCTTGTACAGAACTTAAGTGTAGCTCATAATCGTTACAAATTAGAGACCCCGACAGGATTCCCAATCTGCTGGCTGAGGCCACGAGTAGATCTTCGACTTTGTTGATATCGTTATACTTGTATAATAGTAAACTCAACTTCGTCTCAAGCCGTATGTTAATAATCTGTTTGTGAAACCGATGATTAAAACCTCGATAACAACGATAAGAAGTTTTATTGAGAAATGGAAAATGGTACAAACTGAAGTGCGAGCCATTGAACCGACAGCTTTGATCCCCCTAGCTCAAAATATCCTGTCCACAAGGAAGCACACCCAGTGTGTTTAACATGCATCTTAAATTCATCTGCGTTTTACGTACCCCTCAAAAAAGCCCGTTTCAGGCCTATTCGAAAGTTACACACCTACAGGCTGGTGTGCTTGTGCCTTGCATATGCCATGCTAAATATGGTTCTTTTGGCGGTTTTTGCCCGATGGGCAGTCTAGACAAACAAATCAATATCATTTTTGTGCTCTCACAAGGGCTTTCCCAAGCTTAGTCACTGGACTACCTTGTCGCCAAATCGGGTCAGAGTCATTCACACTCTGTTCCGTTTCCCTCATAAAAACGATGGAGTGCACTACTCCTTAGTGAACGTTCCAGGTCGCTCATCTCCTCTTCTCTCTCTCTATCTCTCTCTCTCTGGTAGTGAAACGTACTTAATTCAGGTAGTACATTCATTTTGAAGAGAGCTTTTGTGACCCCGACTTGAGATGGAATCCCTCCAATATGATCTGGGGGATCGCCCAACCCCCCCGATTATACCTCCCACAAGATGGACCCCTAGGTAGCTTTGCAGCAGCCGTTCAAGCTACCTGACCAAGTTCCTCAACCCAACGAGAATGAAGATTGCACATCTACTGACCTATCAGATCAGTGCTTTTTCCCGGAGTGGCTACAAAATTCAAGTAGCTACACTCCAAGCTGCGATGGATTAAAGGCGTTAATGGGACACTCGCTGCTTCTCTACTGGCTCAAGGTTGAGTCAAGTGTACGATCCTCCATTTAGACTGTTCTCTTACCACCAAATGCCACACTCATCGGCATCTATACCGGATCGACTACCGCCGGTCTCCTCAAATGTCACACATGCACACATTCATTCTCGATGCTCACACTCAACAGCAGCTACTAGATCGGATCAACGGACACTGATCTCACCAATCAGCTCACAAACACCTGCAGCACACACTGGGAGGAAGCCACTTCGCTGCTCACACAAATCAAAAACCATTTTTCTGCGCATTCTACGCATCCTCATGCCTCTCACTTGTGACTCCAAATCTACTGTGAAGTTTTGACGGGGAAGTCGAGACTTTCCATCCCGCAATCACACCACCGAAATATCTACGACCACTGGGAGGGACAGTAGACACATCTCGATACTTCTGTGCTTTCTTTCATTTTCCGCTCAATCTTACCGCTCTACATTTTACTTTTGTCAACTCTAGTCTCCCACACACGATTTGGTCGCACCCTCACCTCCCCTTCTCGACTGGCTGTTTATCGAGCATTTCTTTTTTCACTAAGAAACGCCCAAGCGCTTTAGATGACTCACCGCCTATCGAGCTCAGATTATATAATCTACAAAACAGCTCATAAAGTGACTTTTTATATTCGCTGGTTTCAATGAGATGTTTACTTTTGTCTCCAACATGGCAGAGAAAGTCCGTCTAGCTTTGGTAACTGCCCCGTCCGTGAAAGCTCAAATGCACATAAAGCATTCTTTTATGAATCGCTTATTAGTATTCAGAAGTGTTGAACTACATCATAAAAAGAATACACATCGAGATGATATTTTTGATGAATATGAACGTTATCGGTGCGTCCATGAGCGATTCGCAACCTAAATAATACCGGTGTTGAAAGTTGGAAGTGCCTTGGAAAACCGCCAAAGAAATTGTCTTTGCAACTTCGTTCTTCATAATAAATCATATTTGAATCATATTTAAATCTCAAACACTTGAACTAACCCATCTGAATTAAACCAAGGCAAGGCATTGCTGCATCAAAGGAATTATTATTTAGTTAAAGAACAAAAGTGGGAATACAGCACGGTGTCCTGCTTTATCAGAAGTAGAATGCACTAACACATTCCCTGGGATTGCTGTTTACTATTATTCGAGAAATGAGATAAGAAAGGCTTTTTCAACCATCACACGTTAGAAGACCCAACTTATGTTCCATTCGACTTCCTATTGCTTTAACCTGAAACTCAAATATGTTCGTATGACTTACCTACGAAAAATCACTGTAGGACATTTCAAAGGCAATGTTCGCTTTCTAATCGTAAAAGTACCAAATTGCCTCCAAGTGAACTAAATGACCCTTGATTAAGTAATAATGCATACATGGGTCCGCAAAGCCTCCTTTGTTCCATGAAACACTTCTAGTGGTTGACTTGGTCTAGATAGTGACTCGTAGACAGAGATGTCCAAATGAGTAAATGAGGTTGAGAAGGGCTGAAGGCGGGAGGAAGAAAGTGGGTGAAGGGAGACTGATAAAATCCTTGCCACTGCCACACTGCAGTTACTTGAGAGAGAAAAAACGATTAAAGCATGGCAAAGAAGCAGACAAAGGGCTAACAAAACGCACACTCTGACATGAAATTCGCAACAATAAGGGGACTAACTTGTTAGTGGCCCTGATGCTGGCACGGCAGGGCTTGCATCGACTGTTGGGCTTGGTCCTGAGCCGTGCCCTGGCCTTTGGGGTGAGTGCAAGAGCGCATATGCTCGGGCCAGTGATACTTCTGACAGGTTCCATTGCAGTATGACGTGTTCCAGCAGCAGTAAAAGTAAGCTTGCTTGCCACAGTAGGAACACTATGAAAAGCACAGTCGGATTAGAGAAAGGAACCAGGTGGTTAGGGGTGGGGAAAAGGGGCCTGGCTGCCTACCCATTGCCTTTTCTTCACCTCAGCGATGACCTTCATGGTACTGGCTTGAAGGGCCTCGATTATGGACTTGTTTAACGCAACGTTTATGACACGCTGCTCCCACAGGCTCTCGGCGTTACTCCTCTCCGCCTCCAGACGGGTGCGCTCAAGTTCTTCCCTCAAACTCTCGACAGTCCGGTCTAGACGATGAATCTCCAACTCTAGCAAAGCTATTCTACCACTCTGCCCACTCTTGTTAAGCTCCGTCTGTGTACATGCATCGGCTAGAACAAAAGCTCCGGGGTCAGGATTTGATGAAACAAAACAAGAGTGAAGAGTGCCCTTGAATTTCCCGGTCACACCGAGGCATGTTACACAAGGAAAACTCGTGAAACAAGAGCTACTTATAATGAGCAAGTAATAAGTGTGTCATAAGTAGAAGAATGCGTACCAACTGGAACAAGCATCACGTCGGTGCCCACTTCACACTTAGAGACAGCAGCGCCAGCGGTTTGCGTGAAGGCATACGAGTCGGCAACAGACAGTTCCAAGTTTTGAAAAGTCCTGTCGATAATGACTTGGATCTGACTACTGAGAGCGTCCCCCGAGTCCTGAAGGTAGGTGATGAGGTCCATGTGGGGCATGCCGTCGGGGTTATTGCCAGGCAAAGTCGATGTAGTCGATTCCCTTAGAAGAGGGGGAGGAGGAGGAAAGTAATTTTGGCTACAAGATACGGTTAGAGGGGTTGAAAACGTGCAAGTTTGTTTAAAACAAGGGATAGAGCTTACGTAGCGGGAATGGCCTCCGTTTCGTCGATGTCCGTGGACTCATCATCGAGAGGCTGATCAACCTGTGGTTTAGTTCCGCTAAAAGTCACAGCAAGGGGTGCACTTACTGCACATTTAGCGATCAAATTTGAATGGTTCATGCTTTTTAATTCGAGCAAATAACAATCAGCTATGCACATTACTATACTCAGCGGTCATGCAAAATGCAGATGAACCGCTATTTATGTCCAAACCTCTATGGTGGCCCAATGATATGAATGTAAGATGAAATCGCCACATAAATGATAGACAGCTTTTGACGTCACAGATCATAATCACTGGGTAATTTGAAATTTAGGCTCAAGCGACGCCATTTTGTTCCCTCTATTCTGTTTAACCACTAGTTGAACGCTTTTATTGCACTTAAAAGCAAATGTCCCCTTTATCTATCGCAATTCGGCGAAAGTTTATGAAGGAAAAATACGCCCCTTAATTCAATCGAGCATAAAAGTGGGAAAAACAGAAGAAGAATGAAGGGGAAAATGGTGATGTGGAGGAGGAAGACGGCCATTCCTTAACAAGCCATATAGAGGCAAGATCGGGCGTCCCATGAGGAACAGAAGAACGTTTTCTAAGCCATTAAGAAGGTTCAGACAAAAGCTCCATAGGAGAGGGCTACAAGTGAAACCAACCGGAAGCACGTTTGCTAAAGAAACGGCGACAGTTAAGCTGCATTTTAGAGCTCCACAACAAAAGTTACACAGCCATTCGACACATTGGGCGTCCTATTGCGTAAAGCTGTCACAAACAGTAAAGCCATCGGATTTTTCTACTAGGGACAACCAAAGGCAGTTTCCTTTCTGCTATTCAGTGATCTTCGCCTATGAGTGGCATCAACAGACTGCACTTGAGGGTTTTCACGCAGCCACCGTTTCCCGGATCCTCTTTTTCTCCTACCAGCTTAGAACACTGGTAAAAAAATTTTTTCCTTTTTAGGAAAGTTCTCAATAAAACTACCTCTCTGAGACAATGAGAGTACCTCTGCAGGTTAAAATCACAAACACAGCTTCTACTTTGCACCACACATCTCTGCTAAAGGACGACAATTTGTTGTATATTTAACGCTCCTATAAGACCTCTGAGCACATTCATCACGCCAACTGACAAGTTAAAGCACCACTAGGAAGGTTGAAACTTGTTCACCATAGGCCATAAGAGCCAAACGCGTACCGTACCTTTGAGTACAGTAAGTGGCGGTGGTTCTGATGTCTGCCATAAAGCTCATGCATAGTTCATTCTGTAAACTGAGCTACGTGCTTTACCATTTTAGATATAATCAGCAGTTTGTGACAATTTCACACGGCGATTTGCGCACCCGTCTGTCTCAGTGAACGACTTGATGCTTCTACAAGCCAAGAAATAACTCAGTATCTAGTGATTGGGTGAGACCAGCTACCGCACGTATGTCCAAAGCATAGGCTCGTAATCAGTGAGTCAGCGACCACAATCTAAATTCAATTCCTACCTTCTGTGTGTCTGTTTACACGCTCAGAGTAGAAGCGGTTGTGACATCTTTTGTGAAAGACGAAATCAACACTATCCATTGCAATTACCTGTCTGTAATGCTATAGTTGCCCCTAAAGTTTGGTTTTGAATTTGATTACAGTCCTTTCAATAGATTTATATGCCACCGAGAGGCGAGTGTATAGAGCCTATAAGGGTGACCACTACCCACAACATCGTTAACTATATTTACATGCATCTTAGTTTCGTTGAATGCAATGCTTAAGACACTGAAGGACTGGGTCTGGTAAACGCCACACTGCATTTCGGGATTTCCAGTGCATCAATCCGATTGACTAAATGAGGCCAGCTAATACAAATTTTTACGAAGCAAAACCTCGACATCCAGCAAAATCGGAAATACTAGTGCAATAGTTGACAAAAAACTCACTTTCTCACTGGTACGACCCTCTGCTCTGCATCCATGGCTTCTGACGCGGGGGAGGATCGAAGCTGCTGAGGCTGGGTAAAGGAAGGCGAAGAAGACTGGAGTGGCGGTGACCGGCACCGCATGAAATTAGCAAGGTCTCTGTCCGAGGAGAGGCGAGTGAAGAGGGGTTCGGGTAAATGACTACCAATGCTGTTGCTGCTATTGCCCTGGGTTTTGGTGGTCGTAGTGGTAGAGGAAGTGGTGGCAGCGTCAAGAAGAGATTTCTAGATGAAAAATGGGAATTGTCTTGGGAAGTGATAGCATGCAAATCATCAGATTATACTAAGTGATATTCCAATGAACATATTTTGCAAACAGCACAGCACGAAGCCCATTTAAGAATAGACTAAGTACGAATGCCCAATAGACGCTATTATACTAAGTGGTTGATGCCTAGTTACAGAAATATGTACATGGGCGATTTAAGGACATAATAACGAGAGGAATGCAATAAATGAATAAAACCGATTTCATAAAGAAGTAGAAATAAGCACACCCTGGGGATCTTTGTACGTCTTTTCGGAGTCTTATTCGTATCATAATCAGCACGTATGATGAAAGACTTTGCAGAGGCACGAGGTCTCGTAGTGCTCTTGCGACGTGAAGGCATTGGAGATGACGGAGCGAAACCTTGTGACTTGATCAAAATGCTTAACAAAATGTGAAAAAGTAACAGTATTCATTACACTTGACCAGTCCTCAGCGATTTAGCAAGGCTCAGAAGAAGAATCAAGAACGTTTAATAAATAACCAATTAATCAAAATCACCCTGTTCGAAACAATGGTCATTAGTTTTATTATGCGAATTTGCTACATCAATTAAGGTTGAATTGCATATTTCCAAATATACAACGTTACCGGATAAAATTAGACTAAAGTACATGCGTTCTTGCACCAAGGGCGATATAATGTATAACTCATCATCTTATAGATCGTGTTTTAGCATGCAATAATAATTTAACCACCTTAGTTAAAATACAGAAACCCACATTAAGAAACCGACAAACATGCTTTATGTTTGTAATGTAATGTAAGCTTGAGAGGAGTTCGGTGAACTTGCAAGTGCGTTAACGATCACTTATCACAATGATTATTATTCAGCTATTTTAATTCACATCTGATTCACTGAAGAGGTTGGCGAGGAAGTCGCTTTAATTGGGATCCGACAAGGTTAAGGATATTTCACGACCCGCTTACCACGATGACGACGTTTATGAAGAGGAAGACAATTCTTCTATACTATCGAAAAAATCCAAAACTCGATCGAAGCGTAAAAAGTGAGCCGATCGGCAGTAGGAAAAGATATATCACTTTCCTTTTTTTCAATTTCAATCATACCGCTTTTATTTAATTTGTCATTTTGCAGAAAAAAGAGACGCCTATTAAAAGAAGTTACTGCGAGTTGAAGCAGGACGAGAAGCAACACGAGTTGGTTAAACAAAGACGCGAGACTGAGGAGACTGAATGAGTAGTGAAGAGAAAAGATGGGCCTTTGTACAATTTGATTTGCAGTTTTAAAGTTATTTCTTAAAGTAAGAACTCACAACTCCTGAAATGGTGATCTTAAATTGTCGACTATCGGAGGTTAATTAGTGGGTAGGTACAGAAAAACATGGTGTGACATGAACTTCATCAGTCTTAAACATACTGCCTAACCATAGTGGAGAGGTAATCTTGGAAGATTCCATGGGTTTTCAATAGAAATGAGGTTTGAGGCTTGTAAATAACGTTATTGATGCGAGCACATTTGCGGCATGTTTTCAGTCTGCCAATTGAAGAGCTGGGTAATTTCAAAAAAGAGAAAAACTTGAAAGATCTCTTGATTTTTTATATAAGAATGACGGCGATGATGGGAGCATACCTGAGAAGGCGGTGGATTTGCTTCATTAGTTGATATAACTCCTGACTCTTCCGTAGAAAAATTAATACATTCTAATTTCCCCAAATCGCTCAACTTTTGTCTCTCATCGCTATCATTCAATAGCAGTAGCGGAAGCAACTTATGTGATATCTTAATCATGCATCATTAATTTCCCTTTTTATTTTGTGTAACTTAAAATACCAGCTTATTTATCTAGACAGAGTTTTTAATTTAATGGCCTTTTTCGTATTAGTGAATTACTCGTGGTATGTCATGGACAATGAAGGAAATCTAATCGAACGCTTACCATTCCTTTCCACATTTTCATAGGCTGACAGGGCACTGGTTGATGGTAATCGTTGCCACTGTCAAAGCAGAACTCCTTCTTGCAGCCTGGACAGGTCACTGTATTGGTGATCTTCAGTGCCATCCCCTACTCAGAAGCCCTGAATGAGAGCTCCATTCAGTTGGGCTTCTCCTTAGCTACATCATACTTGATGTGAGGGGTAGCGTAGTAAAGGCTGCCTGCTGCCACAGCTTCCATGGAATGACGCAAAGTCAGTGAGGTGAGAAGCGTCACACCAGTGCAAGCGAAGTAAGCGGAACTTGCCACAAACCGTGGAACCTCGGCGGCAGCTTCAATGGCTTGCGACTGAATAAGCGAAGGCTGCTTCACCTCTATATCGTCGAAGACACTCAAAACCAACATGGCGGCTTCGAGCTTCTTCACGTTCATTGCCATTCGCTGATATGTATATGAGTCTGCTAGTGGCACTTAGGTACGAAACAACCCATATGCCGCATCAACAATCCTCCACACTTCTCTAAAATCATTTTCGGCTTTCGTCGCTGTGTAGAATGCCGTTATTGCCACCACAACTACCTTCAATAACACAAGGAAAACAATTTTGTTAAGTAAAATTGTTTGTTTAAAAGAGCAACACCAACCCTTACTTGCTGTATAGCGAACCTGACCCTGTACCGTTTATCCCCACTAATCTTGACTGCTATTTGATATTGAAACTCCCCATTTTGAAATGTCTCTGCTAAGCTGAAGACAACGCTGTTGATTTATGGTCATGTTTAATGACGTATATGAGGTACGCTACCGAAATTTTCCAGCAGCCACCTAGCGATTTATTTTTGAGCATTCACTTATTTGGTAGATTAAGCATGAAATTTCCAATAACAATTGCTTCATTTGGATGAAATGCATAAAATAATTCTAAACTTTTTGAGCCGTTTCCGCTCATGCAATCGCCACTACCTCGTTCGTAATCCAATTTACATTTAATTACAACTATAACAACGATGATACCACCTCTCAGAAGGCAGACATCTCAATTTTCGAAAAACCCACATTCATATGAGAGCTGTATTTTAATGGCTGGAATCATTGCAAAACACGACTTAATCACTAGTTAAACTTTGTGCAAGTTTATTCCAAAATCTAAATGCTTGGCTTGTGCTTTCAGTAATTGAGGAATGAGCAATTTTCAGTTTTAATGTTGAATCTGTGCGGTAGTCATAATGAAGTAAATATACCGCAGACATAATTTACATTGCATAATGAAACAAACCTAATTTTAAATTTTTTAACTTCCTACTGGAAAAAAGGAATCAACACTGAAAATAGTAAATTAGGCACGTTTGCTTTAGGCTAAAAAGACGAAATTTTCCTTTTTTTTCTTGAAAGGCTTCTTAAGGGAACGAACGCGAATTATGTTTTAGTCATGGAAAGGTTATCTAGTTCAGCCATTACTAGCCATCCAGGCACTTAATTACCCACTTAGCACTCAAAGACTTATCGTAGCTCACGAAACCTAAAGTTCGTAAGTTTTCATGCTACAAATTTTCTTAATGGTGAGGGTTCAATTTGGCTGTTGAGCTTAGTTAAAACCGCGCAACTCCTCCTTGCCATTTTCATAAACTTGGTAAAACGCCTCAACGTGAAAAAAGGGTGCCTCATTGAAGGTTTGTCTGAAAACACCCCACATTTTGAGTTGACATCTGCTCTTTACATTTTTGCCGATTTCTCTCTGTTTTTCACATGCACGACTAAAGACTGGTTCTTTTATCGAAAGGTCTCAGATATAGGCAGTAGATATAGACAGTTTCGTAGAGGGTAAGACCCTAGCAAGAGTCGAGATGAGAACTTCTTGGGAAAAACTGCTCTTATTCAATCACTTAAGATTGTCAAGAAATACTACCCTTTAGATTGTTACTACTTAAGGCGAGGCGTTAGTTATAAATGTTCAAATCAACTGCCAGCAATAAGGATGGCTTTTGAACCCAGCTTTGATAAGAAGATGACCTACTCTGGTGAGTCGTCGAAAGGGAGTAATGCTTCATTAGGGCGATGCAGCACGAATCAGGTGCAAAGGAAACAAGAACTTGCATGGTTGACAACGCCACATCCACGTTATTCGCCCGACTTGTTCCTCATTGTCACTGCCATTTCTTTCTTAGTTTGCACTATGCCTTGGAAGAGATTTTGCAACGTATCCAGAAGTGGTTGAAACTGGCATTTGTGATTTTCGTCGAGTCCAGTCAAAAGAATTACAAATAAATTAAGTCATTTATAAATTGGTTAATGGATGGAAGCAAGTCAAGATTAACAGGAAAAACACTGATGATATATGTTTAATCAAATGTGAAATTTGTTTACCTATTTTATTCACACTTCTGACAGAATTGATGTAATTATCTGATGTAATCATGCCTCTGTTTCAAGGAATGCTCCATTGCAGATCCCTTAATTGCAATGCTCTTCATTTTTACTACCAACTAGTTTAAATCCAATACAATTTGCAATTCAGCTGAGTGAAATGTCAAAAGGAAAATTAGCTGAAATCCTTGAGTCTTAAAGCGTTGTAATTTTTTCGATGTTTACAAGTTGATCAAATGATAAAGTTTAAAAGTAGATGATTTCCGTTCTTAATAAAAACCCACGTTTTTAATGGACAAGTTGTATTTCGAAAACATCTCCATGTGTTAGAACTCTCTTTGAATCACTGCCTGAAACGCTTTTGTTGGAGCCTTCTTGATATCCACCCCATTTCTTCAACTGTACAGCCAATAAATTAATAAATGCGCTAAGGTCATTGAAATCGAAAAGATATTCAAGTAATTAATAAGAACAAACAGCGCCCCTTCATTGCCACCGTCGTCCTCAAAAGCTTTGTGACTCCGAACCATTACTCCCCACAAATCGAACAAGCTTTCTGTGAGAAATTCAACAAAAGAAGACAGGGAAACACATGAAATAGTCATGTGAGTATACTAATGCCATTTATGAATGCACTTAACAAGCGCGTGTTACCAAAGGGATAGGGAAACAGTTTAATACGACTAAGTTAGAAAGAGGCCAGGGAGGAGCACAACACACCCTACCCTCTAGCGTACGAATATTCTGTCGCCAGAAAGGTTCCCCTTGAAGCCGCCAATGCCGCTACTGCCACCACCGTTTCTCCTAGGATCATCCACGAACATCGGGTCGATTTGACGGAAGCATCGTCTGCAACCGCTGCCGTAGCCTTTACCATTGTTACTGTTGTTGTTCCCTCTGGACAAGCGTGCGGCCTACTGTTGAGCATGGGTGATTCTGCGTGCCTCCTGTATGTTATGCCTAAGGCCGTTGATAGGACCTATAGCCCAATAGATGGAACCTACTGAATAAACTGGGCCAATCAAGGTAATGCAGCATGATTTGATATATGCAACATTTGCCTGCAGCACCTTGACTAAGCGAACCGCACTGCTCACTACACTTGGATAGTTTTCACTCTTTCCTCTTGCGCCATTTCTTGTACCCAGTCCTCCAGCAAAACTCGAACTCTTCTTTTTCTTGCGTTGTCGAGGTATGGCTTTTTCGCCGCCTTGTTAATTTCTTTATCTTTATCTAAAATGTGCGAAAATTACACTCGTTTTCAGTGCATAATGTATGCATTAGAAAGGCTGGGTTTAGCCAAACTCGACCTTTTGTCATCCAAGGCACGAGCCTTAATGGCACCATTGCCCCTTCCAGGTGTGGCCTTTATGGCCTTCTTTGTCATCGTTATTATTCACCTAAAAGTTCGAACAAATGCATTCATTTTCAAAGCACAAATATATGCGTTAGAAGCGATATCTTTTACTCACCAGAACTCATTTCAGTTGTCAGGAGACGCCATGTATGCAGGGGTGCAAAGGCAACTATGATCTGAGTGTCTTCTATTTATTACGTAGAAGTGTTTAATGGATGTTGAATCACTTTTTAAATGCATAAATTCTAGATTACATATGTTAGTCACTTATTTTGACCTACATGCTTCCAACACGGTATTTTGGCTTCATTCACTATAATTTATTGCCGCCTTTTTATGTGCATTATTTTGGAATTTAATTTTTTTCTCTTATGGCTTAAGTTCCACAAATCCATGAGAAATGATTTCGAATCACTATTAACTGCTTGCATTTGTTGTAGATTCACCAAACTTTTCTTATTTTGCCCTGCCTATAAGCTATGTTTTGCTATTTAAATCTAATTTGCGTTCATGATTTTTTCTCAACCTATGGGGCAAACATACAACAATTAATAATATTTGCCAAAGGACGGGGGTCCGTAGTATTTTGTTAGGGCGAGTCTGTTCCCTTTTTGCTCTTTGGCTGAAGTTAGGACAGATCGGTGACTTTTGATTTGTTTTCCGAATTCGAATTCTTTCACTTTTGGCTCTGATTAGGTAGCATAGCTTTATTTTTGGCTTGAGTTCCCCATTTTGTGTTTCCGTCGTTTAGATAGTCGTCGAGAACTTCGACGAATCATGCTTAATATATCTTACCCTTTATTAGAAACGGACAATTGTTTTTCTCGATCATTGGAAAGATGAGGGTATTGTGATTTTTGCGTTGTTCACACATTCTGCACTTGGGCTGCAAAAATTTATCGATCGATTTTCTACGTGCTACTATTTTTGAGTGAACGACTGTGGCAGCATCTTTCCTTGTCTCTATCGCAGTAGAAGGTGAGTTACTTGTGCCAGCATTGTCCATAAAAGCAGTCATAGTGCAGCCTTTTGAAGTGGCTGGGCCTTCTACAGCTTGAGGTCGGACAAGTTATTGAAGCTGTCGATCAAATCGAGACCGAGGGGGTTTGTTCTTTGTGTAGAGGCGTATCATGAGTTAATGCATCACTTATTATTAACGCTTGCTCGATTACAGGTTAACGGAAGCACTGGAGATGTTAACTTGTGTAGTTTAACCCGGGAATTCATCAGTATTACTGCTACGTTCGAGCCCGTATTGTTCAAAAAAGACATTCTATCTAAAATGGTACGGTTAATAATATTAAGTTGCATTGCTAGGTATTTTTAAGAGAGTTGGGCCCTAAAGAACTATCCTTGGATCACAGAAAATGCAGTTTCGCCTCCAGCCAATGTTAAATATACAAATGTATTGGTATAATTTTGAAATTTGTGAACTTAACTGCTTAACCGCAATTGTTAAAATTGGAAAGCACAAGTACAATGGTATAAGTTTAAAATTATTTTTAATTGTAATTTTGAATCAAGTTGCTTAGAAATATCTTCGTAGAATTTTTTATAGGCTGGAATAAAAAAGTTATTTGGAAATGCACTCGAGCGACGGAAATGTTTTTTTACAAACAGACGATTGCGACTTTGTTGCTTTAAAAAGCATCAGTAAACTTATATGGACACATCTTTCTAAAAAATAAAAATAAGGACTGATTTGCACGAAAAGGCGTTATAGTTTAGTTTTATATCTTCGGACCGTAAAAACAAATACGAAACATCTGACTTTTAAGAAAATCCCAAAAAGAGATATAAATAATAGGACCACTGAATACTCGATAAAGCAGCTCAAAAGAGTGCATTCTAAGTGAAATACAAATACAAATGATGAGATAAAAATAGGCTATATATGTTTAAAAATTGTGTGAACCTAAAATGACTCGAAATTTATGTTTCACACGATTTCTAACATATTTTTTCTTTATTTGCTTTTGGACTTAAATTCTATTCAATTTTAGAAATTGATTTCTGAAAAAAATCTCTTAAAATAATTAACACAAATTTGCCTTAAAGGTTTATAAGCTCGAATTGACCTGCGCCTATCGGAGTAAGTCTTTTCAAGCCAAAAAACGGTTGATGAATGCCGCATTCATTGCTTGGTGAGTCAAAACAGTTTTCCACCATTCCTGTTCCTGGTTGGATTCCCAAAATCCGTGCTCGAATGAGGGGTATAATTTTGCAACGTGATTGGTTTGTGCAAAGAGATAACGATTTTCGATTTATGAAGGGTATAACAGTTTGCGTGAATACTGCTGGTGAACTGGTAGTAACCATGATCACCGCTTTTTGGTCATTGCTCATCGCCTCAATAGGCGATCATCACGTTAAGATAGAACCCTCCAAGAGTTCACACACATAAGCTAACACCTGTTAAACGGCCATCAGTGGCCACGGAAATTACAAGACGTCAGATTAGAGCGATAATTGGCTTGATTTCCTATTAATTTTATTTGATTTTTTTAGGATTAGACGACAGGTGTGACATGCTTATTAATCCTGGTTTATGTCGTGGTTACCAGCCATCCTGGGGCTTCAACAGTAGTAAGGAAGAGTGCGAGGAGTTTATTTATGGGGGTTGTGGAGGCAACGATAACCGATTTGAAAATAGGCAAGAATGCGAAGACGCCCGCCCTATGGTTATACCATGCCCACATTCTCGCATTCTCTTTTCAGCTTAAATATCTTTCTGATTTTCAAATAAGCATGTCGCACAATACCCTCTGTGCAAAACTGACCAGCTTAATGTAAAAGTTCATGTTTTTAAATTAAAATAAAACAAACTTTTTAATGTTGAAATTTTTATATATCCTTGAAAATTGTATTTGCTATGTCACGTTCATTTGTTATCGTAAAAAACGATCTCTTAGTCATGGGAATCGAGGAAGGCAATGGTGCCAACATCTACGATTATTGCGAATACTATAATTATTAGAAACACGCAAAGTGATTTTAAAAAACAAAAGATATCTCAAAGAATAGCTTCTAAAAAGCACGCCGATATTCGAGGCAATAATGTGTTAGATAGATGACGTCTTTATGAAAATTCGACTTAAATAGATTATATATAATTAACATTAATGTAGATAAACTTGACTATAACAAATGTGGAACAAAGCTGCCATCTTGAAAACACTAAGTTGTCTTCCCGATCTAAAAAAAGTAACCCTGCGAAAATCAGGCAAAATACCTCAAATCGCCATTATTTGCACGTTATTTCGTATTTAAACAATTGCGAAAGACTTTGCGACTGAGTGAACACTGGTCGTTAATGCCCTATTAACAACTCTGAACAATAAGGGCGTGAAAACTTTAGCCTTTAGTTTTTAGTTGAATTCCTGTATTTTAGAGAGCAAAAATGAACGATTTGTATTCAACGAAACCACTGAAAAGTATTTTGCAAGTTTTATTTATAGCCTAGAAGTCGTCAATTTTTATGTTACAGCTTTATTTGCTTGTGAAATGAATTGGCAATTATAAAGGCGATGTCCACTATACTGTTTGGTGCATTTTCACCTGCTAGTGCATTAAGGAAGTTGTTATATAATATGCGTGCTCTCCAACCAATCTGTCAGTGTTATACCTAACTATTTATATCTGTCCCTGTGAAAAACTTACTTTTGAAATCTTTTTTTCTTTACAATGGAAATCAGATCAGCTGTAATGTTTTTTGTTATAAAAACCAATTCCTTCGTTTTCCCTCTTACTGCTATTCTCCAGCTCACGCCACCACGTTTTCTATCGCCATTTCCAAATTTGGGCTACCTGTGTTAAAGAAGCGGAGACAGATATCTGTGGGTAGATTGCGGAAGATCAGTAAGTCCTCGATTTTGGCTGCGACATCTCCGAGTAGGTACCATGTCTTAAAAGAATGCACCACTTACTGTCCGAAAAAAATTATACAAAATGATCGGTGCTCAGTTTCGGAAGCGCAATAGCGTACAAACTAAATTAACCTCATCGAAACTGATCATGTCTAGTCTTTCGAGATCGAATTCGGTGCCATATTCACTGCAAACGAAGACAGAACTTCCACAGTAGGTGGCAGAAGGCCACCGTCTCTCTCGAAGCATCGGCGCCATTAGTCGCCACGAAGTGACATCTTCGGCTTTACCGGTGATCTCCAGATACTCAACTTCATCTAACTCTCTATCCATGTTCCAACCACCGATTGCGAGGATTCCGGATCCCGGAACTCGCACTGCCGCAGGCCTTTGAAAACATTCCAAACGATTAGCTAAAAACAGCTTCTAAGGCTGCTGTAAGAGATATCAGTAGATGAGAGAACGAGGTGACATTTTTCAAGGACACTCGAGGCCTTTGAGACGTGAAATTGGACTCATCTACCGAAAATATTGTGTACGGGCTACGTCGACTGGCTGACAGCAACCACATCTACACATGAATCAGGCACTTCAAGTGTGTTCAGTCCTCATCGAAAAAACGATGTGTCTTGAGGTTACAATACCTGTCAATTAAAAGCACTTTCGGATTTCCATCAAATCATTAAAACAGACTTTAGCTTAATTAAGTCGTTGAAAAGCAAAAAGGGTAGGTTTTTGCAGGAGAAATGAGAGGTTTGTCAGTCACGTGTTAAGCGTGAGCTTGTCACTCACTGAGAAATCATCTCATGAAATTGCAAGTCGAAACTGAAGAAGTGGCTGTGATAAGCCTCAAACGCACATTTATGGATCCTGAATGTTAAGAGGTGCAGCTGCCATGTAAGTGTTGATTTAATCACGATGCGTGTATTCAGTGGAACGCCTTCGATGTCAACGTAGACATCGCCTTGGGAACGGAATGGAATCGCCAGAAAACGTAGAATTGTGCCTGAGTTGCGTAGAGATAAATTGAATAGCCGACGACTTTGCGTTTAAAGAGGTGGAAAGTGTAGAGACCATTCACCAAAGGCTCTTAATCTACTCTTGTTTCCAAATATAGGTTTTGATGTGATTATCTCTTCGACAGCGCGAATATGCTAGTGACATTAGTCATTAGTTGAGCCTTGGTTTTCGTTGGCACTGTGTTTTAGCCTTGTTGAAGATTTCACACCACAGAGCAAGGGACCTAACTGAGACCCTCTAGGAGCATCAAGGATGTCTTGTCGTTGCCAAGTCGACTGCGTTGATCGAGTTTGTCTTAAATTAGGCTGTTTTTGTACAATGAAAACCACTTCCATGTTCTCGAAGACCAATGGTGGACGGTTTCCTGAAGGGAGAACCAGTATCGTTGATCATTGAATGATTTCATTGCAACATATCTTAGATTTAACGTTACATATCGACGCAGAGACTGAAAGTACTAAATAACTTACTTGGTTGGGATTTGCGTGAATTTCGTGTTTCAGCTTGAGTAATAGTATTTTACCAACAGGCACATATTCGCATCTTTTGAACACTACTCAGAACTCCAATTCTCTAACCATGCTATTTTCTCATTAAGGGATGTTGACCAAATTCCGCAGAAAAAATTTAATGTTGAAATTCGAAATCCTACATTCCAATGTGCCATCATTATGACTCACTCAGGCACAGCATGATGCGCGACCTTCGACAAGTTTGAGCACAGCCACCAAAGACAATCGATGAGTCGTGTGCGCTCACGATTTTCAATAGCTGCGACGCACTGCGTCATGTTGCCAGGTAGCACATCAACTCGCTAGTGTGCTCAACCCTCTTCGAGCAGAACACGTAACTTGTAGAGGGACCGCCTTTCGATTGAATACACTCTCGTTCTATCCTTAATGAGAGAGGCATTCTTCTGTGATTTGAATTCTAATAATAATAATAATAATAATAATAATATAGTATTTTTATAAAATAACCTTTAAAAATAAATTACCAATCAAATAAATAATAAATAATATTAAAATATTAAAATTCATAAATAGTAATATATTGTTTGAAATATGAGCAATAACCTAACCGACGATGGACAAAGCTGCAATTTGACTGTCATCTACGTGGAATGTGGACGCTCTGGCTCTGGACGCTCACAATGGGGTCATTGTCTTCGTCAATCTCTGTCTCACCGCTCTCCTCTTCCCCCTCCTCCTCCCCTTTCTCTCCCTCCTGCATCTCCGAAGTGCGTTCCACCTTCTTCCTCTCTTCTGCGGTCGCAGCACCGAATCCAGGCTGATAATTCTGATTTCAAACAGACCACTACTGAAGTAGTCATAGGTAGTGTGTGCTTGTGAGGTATTTATTTGAGGCAAGTGGAAGGTGTTCTTTGCGTCCTCGAATTGCAGAATCCACTCTTGCGGAAGGGCATGCACAACACCAATCACTTGGTGTACAAGTTCTCTTTAGCGGTCCCAAATTTTCTCTGTTCAATGATTACCAATTATTTTTTAGAGTAGATTCAACAATTTAAAAAGATTTTCTACACAGTACGATTGCAAATACGGAAAGCCGAATTTCCGATATAAATGAAATCTGCATCGGCATTCAAATAGTAAATATTTTAGGGTTTCTGATATTATATTAGAGAAAATTGTTAAATTCGGGAAAAATGGCTCAGTAAGAGTATGATTTTCAAATTTTGCATTTCTTAAATAAAGACTCCTTAAATTGTAAGACGTTGACTATTAAAGGAATTTTTTAAGGTTCTTACACGCTACTTTATAATTTTTGTGTAAAATAAAACTGATAGCGATTTAGTTTTTACTTTTTGTCTAACTTTTCCAAAAAACCCTCGACATCTCCATGAAATAGTGTTTTGTCTTTGCATTTTAAATACTACGTTCTCGTAAGTACGTTTACATTTTAATGCACAAAATTATTAAATGTCATCTTAACTAAATTCTTTAAATACCTTAAACGTATTTGATTTAGAGGGGTTTTACGGAAGCAATGAGTTTTTTTGTCGGAAACTCAAAGTCTAAACTTATTAGTCAACGAATTGTAGACTTGCCCGTTGATAAATGCGAATGCAAGTGGCACACGTTTTTGCTCTCACATTCCTCGATATCTGCTCATAAGAACTACGAATGATAGGACAATATGCTTATTTAAATCACTTTCAGGGCGATATCACGGTTGTAATCGGGCTCTTCTTAAAAAAAACAAATCGACAGACTTCCTTGTTTGCGGCGTTTGTTTGGGCTAGTAAAATCTGTGTCAATTTTTGTACTTCTAGCGAAAACGACGGAGTATTTGTCTTTAACCCACTGCTATGTGAAAAACAATATTATTTGAAATATTTTGAAACATGATCCAATGAACTAAAATTAGATAATTAAAGCCTTAATTAATTAGTGCTAACTAATATGCATTCTTGTCAAGAATAGTGGCGTCTCTAGACGTTCGTCTTTCTATGAACTAAGATTTCTAAAATTTAAAAGATAACATATTGGTTAACCTTCAATTTATTCTTAGAAAACTGTTCTGCTGTCCTAAAGAATATTCTTATTTTTTGTACAAAAATTAACTGTAACGTATTATCAACTATTGCAATCCGAAGATTAAAACTGCAACAAATGTCGAAATTTAATATTTTAAATCATTTGCCATAGAAAATTCAAAAATGATGGTTTTCTTAATTTAAATGAAGTTTAATGAAGTATTCCGATTTGGGGTTTATCTTATTTGATTTAATGTTATTCCAGATTTATTATTAATATTTTGCTTGCAAAAATAATTAAAAAAGGGAAATTCTTTTTCAGAATTTCAATTCCTTGGGTGTTCAGCGTTTGTCTCCTAATTATCACATCTTGAAGAACTTGTGCTTTTCATTTAGCTCAATTCAATTTTTCACTAAACTAACGAAGAACATTTTAGACCATAATGTGCCAGTTTTTCAATAAACATTCAACTAAATTTGTGAAACAGGAGGCTAATTTTTAAAATTTCGGTAATTTTTTCCATGTATTTGTGAAATTAGGTTTACCCAAATGAAAGATGCAATGTAAAAGATGAATCAATGATTACAATTTTTGAATTTCATGATGCGTTTTATTGCAATAATGTTTGATAAGATGCAAGATTAAAACAAGAAAATTGATGAAAGTTGTGTCTATTTATTAACTGCGATTTTTTACATAATTAAATTTGTCTAATATGGCTTAATTTTCTGTACGTATGGGCTAAATTTCATCGGCCACTTTTCCGGTTACCGGAAAAAGTGCTTGGATGTTCAAAGCCAAGGAAGCGCGACAATGTCCCAAAATATTTTTAATTACCATCAAGACACGTGCACAAGGCCACAATCAGCTGATAAAGTTGATGTATTCTAACGATCGAGTCACAAGCGCCATTAATCTGCTTTTTTCATGCTAGGAGAACGTTACCTCTTACCTGTCGATCCTTGCTGCTAAACCTCCACTACCTCCTAACATAATAAGAGGAATAAATGGATTAGTTAAAACTTCGTCTCTTCTCACCCCCCAACATTATTTTACGACAGCATTGTCCCGCTTTTTTGGCTTCAAGCAACCGAACACTTTGTGAGGCGGACGGAACATTGGTCGGTGTAGTTTAGTCCAAATTGGACTGTCGCAGGCACCGTCGCTGCTAGCTGGACACACCCACTGGAAATTGGGTGGCACCGGTGTTGTTGGCATTTTTCTCAGTGGTGAGTGTTTGTAATTCTTAACCTTTGCCGCGGCACAATTGGCGGAGGCTCGTTGATTTTCCTACGTACGGTAGGTGCAATCGTTCAAGCACAGTTTTCTTTGTCAGCTGATTGTGGCCTCGTGTCAATCTTCTCGTGGTTTCCTGGTGATTAGGTAAATTCTGATTAAAAACATTTTCTACGAAAACTACTTACTAATTTTCCATAAATGAGGCTTGTAGAAAGCAAAATTTATTTCATAAATGCTGCAATAATTGCATGGCACTGTCGGAGCATTATTTTGCTTTAATATGAAGTACTCATTTTGGAATACATTTAAATTAACTCAGATTTTCTGTTCGTCAGAAATCAGAACCGTTGTAAGTGAAATCAGTGAACCCCGTAAACGGAAAGCAAAGTCCTTTGAAGGGCGCTACTCAAACTGCAATATTCAAGCATTTAAATATGTTTTGCAAAGGTACGAAATTTGGATTTTGCTTCATTCGTTGAGATCTAACGTTAACATATTCCTTACAAATTGCGGATATTTTGGGTTATACAAAGCTGATATTTGCAGTCTTTTTTGTATGTATAAATTAAATGAAACAGTGATATGTGTCACCTTTTACTTCACACGGTGATTTTAGAATAATCAGGTACCACATTTTCCAACCGCTGAAGGTGCTTAAGAAACGGATGTGGTTGGCAGGGCAGTGGCTGTGCCAATACAAACAACAAAATCTTTTTTACCTAATTTTTCAGCTTAAAAGTATATCTACTGTTTTAAATAAGCTCTTGGAATTCCTAGTTAATCTAAAGTTGCTGTCGCAGCAGTACGGAGTATGCTTAGGCTAGGCATTTCCCCACTACAACTTGATTGTTTTAGCATCCCAACAAAAGAACCTTCGTTTCCCATACATAGCGTTAATTTTTATCTCCAATTTATTACGAAATCTGTAGGTTTTCATTAGACTTCTCTTTGATTGCCCATACATCACTGAAGATAATGGATTTATCAAACTTGATTGAATTAGTGACATTTTGACAGAAATTTTGAATACTTGTCCTCATAAAATGACTGGGAACCAACTGTTTACCACTTAATATGCACTATGCATCGAAAGTGCACAACCGTTCCTCGGTTCCAGGTTATTTCAAATGTTGTTTAGCACTTGGTCCCAAAAAAGACGGTATGCTGAAAACCTGATAAATAGTAGAGTTTTTCATATTGATATCATGCTATTTTATTTCAAGTTGATGAAGAGTAAAAAAAAGCGCTCTTGCAGAGTGAAAGTACATAATAATGATGATTAAACCATCGCCACCAACCATCAGTATTTCACTATCCATTGATCTGGTGGGCAGGTTACAAGCTAGTGGATATCAGCACCGCACCAACTGGATAGCTGGCAATTACATCGCAACGACTGCAGCCATTACACAGGATCTCGGAAGCAGAGTAGCTGACGCTGGCAGGAAGATGGTTGTGGACACTCCTAGTGGTGATAAACAGGCTCTAGTATCGTCCAAGACTCACTCGGGCCTCGAGAAGTGCTTCATCTACAAACCGACCTACGGAAAGCTGTCTGTGTATAAAGACGCCGTGCCGAGGACGTTGCACGGTGGTAGAATTGCCTAGTTAAAGTGACAAGTGGGCATTGAGAGAGACGCGCTAAAGGTAAGTGCTGACACCTGCACAAGTAATTATAACTGGATCATCATGAATAGAAAATATATATTGACTCTTCTATCGTACATAATTGCATCCATAAAAAGTAAGCTGGTATTGGACTACAACGAGCTGCTTTTGGATTGCTAATTTTTGTATAACCTCTGCACCCTTTTTAAGGATTGATCGACACTAGGTGATTTGAGAAGACCACTGGTTCGTTGGATGTCCAGAGCGGAATGGTGTAAAAGCCTTTGCAAATCTCGAACATGTGCCCTGCTGTTTCTAGACGCTCTATAAACATGTCGGATTACTAAAAAATGAGTAACACTATCGGTTTAGCTGAGATATGAGACAATGGAGCATTTATTCGCCAAGATAGAAGTAGTAATTCGAAAACCGTAAAATGTTTCGATCCCTCTTTCTATTGCAGCTATTCACAATTGTTTCGCATTCTTTTGACTGCTTCTAAAATTCAAATTGGGAAACGGAATTATTTATTATTTATTTAAAACAGAAAGTCTACGCTTAGATTCCCTCCACGATGGATTTACCATCCTATATAATATAGTCCACTACTCTGTACACCCTACCGTCTCTTTGTAATGTGTAATGATGTGTGTTTATTAAAAAGGTGGGTGCCAGATCGTTGGTTAATGTTTGTTAAGAAAACACCCACTTTGTTTGATGTGGTAAAATAATACGGGGCTTAGCCCAGACATGGATTGACGACGGAGGATCTGAGGTACTTGGTAGGCCAGGCTTTTTGGGAGGAGGCTCTCCACCATCGAGTTTTTCGCGTCTAGATGGCTGACGCCTCAATGAGCCAACGATGGGAATAGGGGCCTTGGTGTGGCCTCCTTAAATTATATTCACCTTTCAATTTCAAAAAGCTGTCCTACATGAGCTTGCTACTTTATTTAATGCTTTTCTGCAATGATAAAACCCTCGAGTATTTTTTTTAAAAATCTGGCGAAGTTGTTAAGATACTCAACCTGTTTCGACTCGGTGCATTTCATTCACTTAGTCTTGTAGTAGTTTTGGAGATCCTCATTCTTCTAGAACCTGCTTAATTGCTCATTACATCCGTTAGGGTAATGCGTTATTGGCAGGACTATTAATCAAGCAATAGTTCCCAAACCATTTTTTCTTACTTTTTTGGTAAATCTCGCTTAGTTTTGAAATTAAGAAGGCTCTAGTCTTCGTTTGGTATGTGGAACATTTCGGCGCAGGAAAATCAAGAACGTTACATCTAACTACCGTCATATCTCTCTATCATCCCAAAAATTCTTCTATTTTTAAACCATTTTAATCTGGCTATTTATAGAAAATGTGAATTACTTTGTGAATAAAATACTCATGAATTGTACTTTTAATGCTACTCACCAGGTTTCGCTGTGGATTTCTCCAAACTACATATCTTTGTTATGCGTGCATATTAAATTGTGAAAGAGCGTTTAAAAGAGTAGCCATTTTAATTTTGTTTCAAGCGTGTTCTCACGCATTTTAGTGTTGTCGCTAGTTCACAATCCAGGTTCTCGTATTCGGTTATGTGCAACGGATTAGCGTTGGATATGTTATTTTATGTAATTCATCCCAATAGCTTAGTGAGTGTTGTGATGCAGTAACTTTCTTATGCTAGAATCGGTACTAAATCTACAGTCAATTCCTTACGCATTACCGAAACTAGTATGTTAGTCAAACGTTACGAGATTTTTCGATAAATAAATCAACCCCAGAGACGACACTCACCAACTACGAGCGAAGTGCCTAGCATCATATCAATGAATTGCACTACTATATATAATATTCATTTATTTACTGAAGGGGAGCAGATTAGAGTTTATTCAATTATATATTAAATGTTTCTAAACTTGGAATAAAGGATGCGTACCCATGATATATTTGAAAAAATCTTCAGATGAGATCTGCTTTCCTCGTGATTTTCGACAACTTGTATCACCTATCTGGTTAAAGACTTATGAAGAGATCTTTATCGAAAAGTTGAGTGTCAAGGAGTGTATCTGCTTCGTAAGCTGGAGAAAGTCACCAGCCACAGTCGAGGAGAAAATTTCCTCGAAAAAGTTCCTTCTTCGATCGGTTTGGTGGGATTACAAGGGATAATCCACTTTGGAATGTTATTTGTTTGGTTACGTTTGTTTTGTTTGGTTACGGGATTTTTCAAAACTTAAAAATAAAACTGCGACTCCAAACTGTACCTATAATTAAAAAATCAAAAGTCACCTCATACTAAGCGGCACTTTGAAATGGGGAAAGATACAATCTGGCGGTCTGTATTAACTGATATATTAAATAAAATTGCCAAAATATTGCATATCGTTTTCTCCCTAGTAGACGGAAGCTTTGGTCAACAATTTCAACAAGACTGTATTATTAATGCAGCATTCCAACTACCGTTAGAAAGCATGATAATCGGACGAATTGTTGAATCAAGTTGCCCTTTTCTTTTAAAACGACCTTCGAAAGCTTGACGTCGGGTTAAAATATCGAATTAGTTTGGTTAAAAGAAATTTCCATCTCGAAAAACAGATTAATTTTTTCATAGTCTCCTGCAGTAGGAGGAGTACTAACAACAATTGTTTTCGAAACTAGAAATATCAGTCTACGAATTTTGTTGTCAAGTCTGACGTGTAGGTCTATAAATTATCACATGACCTCATCCTGCTCTAAATTATCGCAAAACACCAAAGTTACTTAATTAATGTAATATTATTTCCTATGGTGAGATATTACGTAGTCAGTTTTCGCATTTTACGAGGATCGAACACTTTTCAGATTTCCTTGAATACTTTGAAACCTCAGAAATTAGCCCTTTCAATTTATCGCTAATTTCAATAACTTAAATTAAATGTTTTTTTTAATTTATCTGATTAGAAATGTAAAAAGTGACTTCTTTCCTTCGTCCATGTGTGTATGTACTTATATATGTGTGTGAAACGCCTAGGCTGATGCAGGCCTGTTGCTGAATGCTTATGCGTGATATGTGTTATTCGTGGGCTAGCATTAGGATTGGCGATATTGCGTTGCCAGTCGCTGATGATAGCAACGTTATGTCCGTCTCGATAACGAGACACTGTGTGGGTTGGGAGGGAAAAGTATAATTCAGTAATCGGACTGTTTATTAAGGTCCAATTCGTAGAAAGTACAGTGACCACCTATTCGTGGTTTCATTATTGCAAATAGTGTTTCTTAACAAAAATATAAAAAACAGAAGTCAATTTAGTTTTTAATGGTAGGTGCTGCTTTTATTTGTGCCCAAAATAAGTGGCAAATGACAATAGCTTTTCAATTTAAGCAGAGTTGCAGTCAATCGAATTGAATGCTTGGTGAAATCCGGAGAGAAATATATCCTTCAAGGAATTCAGGTGGAGATTTTGGGGAGGACACACCTCGAACTGAGTAAAAGCGATTGAGCGTATTCCAGTTATTCCAAACGTTTTAAATTGCTGAAACCGCACATTGAGGTGGACCCTTGAGATGTGCCACGTTCGCTTTTGTCGTAGCGTTTTGATATGCAAGATTGAAAGGCAGTGGTCTAAAAGGAAGATGAAAAATGAGCTTTCAGATCTCTTAGTCTACCGATCACCCAATAGAAGAACTGGATGCTGAATTACTACTCATTTCGGCTTATCATCCTCAGCAGCAGCAGGAATGGCATCTCCGTGTTGCTCCTCTGACAACGCCCAGCTGCCATGATTACGTATAAGGTTTCTAACCAACGTGTGTGTTTAAAAGTCATCGTAGAATTTTTTAAATGGTAGAAATTCTAGGGATTGGTTTATTGTATAGTGTTTAATGCAGTCCTAATGCACACGTATTTGCAAAATATTGCAAATAAAAAATGTCTAAATTCGACTTACCGTACACCTAGCTCTGTGCCGATCTAACAACCCTGGTGGTGGAATTACTCACTTCAGTCTTGGACACAGCAGAGAAAAAGAGAATAGAAAAGGCTCTCACCTACCCTGTTTAAGCAACTAATTATTAAACGGGTTAAAGTAGGCTTAGCTGGTAGGATTTTGCCACCTATTCTCGTGGATCTTAGACAATTGCCCAATATTATCCAACACATTTTGCATTGGAAAAATAGACTTTTCAATGCAAGTGCAGGCTTACCTCATCAATTGATGTAAAACGAGAAAGGTGGCTAGGATATGGATCCTGCCTGACATTTGATCCTGCCTCCCGGGGACTGTAGAACTAGTGAAAGTGGTTACTGAGCTATGTCCAGCCCGGTGAGCCCTTATCCATAATTGTCTGTGATCAAATATGTTTTTGCTAATATGTTTTGGGGTGTAAAAGTGAGTACCATCCGTTTCAATAGGCCTTTAATACTTCTAAACTCAGCTCACAATATTGAGTTAATTCTTCCAGATTTTGTACCGATTTTGCTAGGAAAACTGTAATTATAGTGCCACTTTTGACACAAAACAAAATGCAGGAGTTGCATCAACGCGTTTGAAGAATAATGGATCCAGTAGAAATTACCATCTTAAATCGAAACTATGGCTTAGAACACACATGCAGTAATGTTACGAGGAATACGATTTGATTTGGAATGCTTATCAGACAAAATAAATATTTCATGAGCGAAGTGAGTTAGGCTGTGATGTCCGAGAAGAACCTTAAATAGCGCTATTAACCGAGGTAATTAATTCATTAATTAATTTATTAATCGTAGCCTCTGTTGCTTATTTCTCGATGAAAAGGAAAATACTTGGAATACACGTGATGGATAAGCACTAAGTGAGCTATCGCCCTTCGTTTGCAGTGGTCCAAAGGATAACCTAAACACCCTTTAAGTATTCCGCTTAAATCAAGAAGTCACACATACTTACCCATTTGTTCACGGCAACAAAACTATCACTGGGTTTCGAAAAGAAACCTATGGGCTATCGAGGGGTTTCAGTAATTACATTCTATCTTTGTAATCACCAGTATAAGTCAATAATGGAGTGGATTAACATTAGCTTTTTATGAATAAATGCTTTTGATTGCACACAAACGTTTCAATAGCAGCATGTTCGGGCTCAATACATACAGTGTTGATAAAGGAAACAGTGGAGAGCGTGATTCGGTTTCAAACATTCACACATCAGATTAGACTTCAAACGCCCGTATGATGAAAATGATGAGTAAGTGGGTAAGTGCTTTAAGGCAAACCATTGTGGCATTTTAAAGTTTACTGGTTATTTAAATTGTTCATTGCATATTGTGACGAGTGTTCGGAGGGCTGGAAATGGCGCGGTTACCTCTTTCGTTGGTAGTCCTAGAGAAGCGCTCGGGTGGCGGAGCCTCTCAGACATCCAGAAGAAGTGAGAATCGTTGCCGCCAGCTATTTCACTATTCGCTAAATTCAGTTGTTTGCATGTGAAATGCGTAAGCTTTTGGGGAAAGAAAAAACTGCCTACTACTTCTTTCAACTCTCACCTTTAAAATATTGCTAAAACCAACTCTGATATATTTTATTCCGTCCATAGTTTATTGCATATATTCAGTTGATTTTGCTGATTGAATTAAATTGTTTGAGGGAGGAATTCAGTGCAGATTTTGATGATTCCAGCCACCTGACAAAATAGCACAATAAATTAGGAGATCTAAATCAGGATAATTAAAAAACCCACTTTGACGCTTTTTTCTGACTTTCTCTTCACATAGTGCCCTAATATAAGTCACTACATGCCTTAGGTAATAGGTGTTCAGTGCGCTGGACATCGCGCGGTGGTCTGTTATTCACTCGATCCAGTGGAAGTCATAACAACCCTTTCAATAGCGATTTATATCTTTAAAATGCATAAATATATCCTCTCAGCTAAAATAAAATTCAAAGCATCAAAAATTGGATTTATTCACAGGCAACAGTCATCCTCACAGATCTGATTTAACGCAGACCAGAGCAAAGCAAACATTTAAAAAACAGCATGGGCTGTGTTAATTGTATTAACGTTTTCTGGGATCCTCGGTGTTTTCTTTGTAGCTGGAAATTTCCCAAGAATCTGGGGACTTTCTATTTAGCTGATTTAGCTTATTCATTGACATCTTCAAAATATAGTGTTTTAAATGCAATAAAGTAAACCGAATCAAAATGTATCAGAGCTGGTTATTAAAGTTGACTTAAGGTGAAAATCGTAAGAAGTTAACTTTCAGTTAACTCGTTAACTACTTGGACCACGGGGAGTAGTCATAGTACCGTGTTTTTGCGTACGCTCCAGCGATAAAGGAGATTAATCCGCTTTAGGGATAAGCATTTAGTTCGGTGCACGCGAAAGAACTCAACGCATTTTAATATTTACTCCTCCAAATGAACTCGCTAAGGCGAGCCCATGCATAGGTGAGAAGTGTTCGATGAGCTGGACATGGAGCGGTTGCCTCTTTCGTTTGTGAGGGCGGTGGTGCCTTCGAATAATCACGGGGAGAAGTGAGAGTCATGGCCGCCACCATATTCGCTACTCGTCAACTTTAGAAAAGAAAATTACCTGTTATTTCTTCCACTTCTCGTCATGAATACCCTAGTATAACCAACTCTGATACTTTTAATTCGGTCCAAAATGGTCCAAAATGATACCATTTTGAAGATTAAAATTAATCTGCTTAAAGCAGCTATATTGAAAGGGCAAACCACTGATATATAGCATGTCGGATAAAATTTCAGCAGCACTTCAATGCGCCAGGGAACCCTGAGGAGGTGATTTTAAAGTAAATCCGCATTAAATTAAATATTTCCCCAAGAAGCTCCCTTTTCTTACTTGATAACCTGGATCACTAAGCCAAACTCGTTTTCTGTTCTCTAGAGTATAAGGGCTAAACACCGGACATGAATAAGTGCCATTTCGTGTTTAAGATGATGAAATGAGCTTCACCTAAATCTTGTTGCTATTATAAAAAAATAAGCCTCAAGCATCCACTAATTTCAATTAAGGTGTGGTAAAAGTGGATTCCTTCTGTTCTTCCAGGTCTTGTGGCTTGTTTGAGCGGTTTTGTCCTACGAAATCCTTTGACTAGCGATATTGCATGGAGATGACTGCGTGAGAAACAAGGGATCTACAGGTTGAGATATTACAAAATGGGCAGGAGTCATCATGTACCAGCGCTAACACATGTGCTTTCAATTGCTGGTTTTTAAACTACCACTTACGTGATTGTACATGGGCGCACCGCATCGGAGGGTGGCATTGTAAAAGCCGGGTCCGCAGGCATAGTCTGAATTGGGTATACGGTCGATCTCGCTACACACGCGTGCAAGGGGCTCATCTCATTCCCCCACTATCCACCCTCCGTGCGAGCACATCCGCGGGCATGTGACTGTGAGGGATCTTTGCTGTTACCCCTCAACCGCGTTGCGAACTTGCCCGTCAAGGAGAGGCACGCACTGACTCAGACCTTCCCGCGAGAAAGGGGTAAGTTGTACCCTCGGAATCTCACAACGGCACAACCTGCAAGACACGGGCGCCTAGCGCATAACAATTTGCCAGGGTGCCTACTATTGCAAAGTCCTTTATTTTTGGAATACTAAGTGAGAGACAAAAAATCAAATCCCTTCAGTAATATTTACTAATATATTAAATAAACCATACTTTTATATTTCAATTTATTCTGACTTCTCGTGAGACAACAATCAGAGCCATGTAAGGGTGAAACTGACGATAATTGGATTTAAGTAGTATATCTATATTTCAGTAGCCAGGAAATTGTTGGAAACCTGCATTCATATAAATCATGAATGACAGTTTTTTTAAACAATAATACAATTATTATAAAAATATATTAATATATTATTTGTAGTAATAAAATAAATAATAATAACAGGCTGGGGCTCATGTAAAGATTATCGAGGATGAAGCAGAAACTCTGTGAAACTCTTATGACTAAAATTAATATGGAAACTTGGTAGTCTGCTGCATTACATACAGATGGTGTGATGGAAAATGTGTCCTCTAGCCCTAAGTGCAATTTCCCTTCCTCTAAAAGCGTTCCTGAGCGCACGCCCCATCTTCTCTTCTCCCTCCGGGAGTCTGGACGAGCTTAAAGGGGGTAGTAAATCCACTTTGTAGAGAACTTAAGTGTAGTCTATTCCGCTACGCAAGTAATGGGGAAGGGTGTCTGAACCATTAACAACTGTTCACTAGAGAAATATTAGAACCTGAGCAAACTGGTAATGCGTGCGCGCCTTAGCTTAGAGTTAACCTTATCTCTAAAATAAGTTCAAACCTACGCCTTAATCTGCAAAGAAGAAGAAAGCAGCTAATACACACTTATAGAACCTAAATATCTTCTCCAGATTACGTCGTAAATGGAATATGCATGTGTAACAAATATATATTAAATACATAAAACAGGGGTCAGGAGAGTTTTATGTGTTTTACTTTTTGGGCAAACGAGGATTCGAAAATGCAGTCTTTAATTTATCAGTCGATGCATTCAAGACCGATTCATATGACTTTAAATCTCGACTAAACGGTTTTCCATTCACAGAACCAGAAGCTTCTACTTTCTATTAAACCTAACTTTATATTTCGTCATTTAGGTGGCTCCGATGTGCCTCGGTAAATACTTAAGGAAGTGCTCTTTTCAATGAGTCATGGGCATTTCTCAGATGATTCTCAAATGACGGCTTATAGCTTCCATGTTCACACATGATCTAGTCCATTAAAACTGATCGATTTTGTCGTAACAAAGACATCAGTGTTGAGGATTTTAAGAGCAACTCAATCAAAAACTGCAGGTTTCGAAAATAAATTTCGGACAACGAAAAAACACCAGGTGTATCAAGATAATTAATCCAAGGGTCCGGAGATGAATTTGACTGGAAATAGAGGCCTCAATTTTGCTAAATCAGTATGTACGATGTTCTTAGGTGCTGGTCACGCACACGGATGCCTCAACTTGCACAGTCAAAACCCATTTTCACATAGTAGTTTTACAAAATAGGCTCTTTTAAAAGCTCCAACTTTCTTGGAACTCTGATATTTGTGATAGTAGTAGGAATCTCCGTGAAGCAGCTCCAACTCATACTTTCAAAAAGGTCAATAACTCACAATTGTCCTTGGAATCTTCAAGCAAAAGCGGTCTATGAAATGCAAATTGGAACTAGTTCTAGTGCTAAAAGATGGCTCGGTGACGCCTTTTGCTAGTCCAACACAGCCCGGGTGGCGGAATCACTCACCGACACCGATGGAAAGTTGATAGGAAGGGAATTAAAAGTAGATCCCACCCACCCTCCGAAAAGAGTAGAGATTATGTAGGTAGGGAGTTTAGGTGCCACTGATCAGGATTCCTGCCACCTTCTTTTCTCGCGGAAGTCAGGGACTTGCTGCAGTTCTCATATTTTCAGCGTTATTGATGTTCATGTGGTTTCGCTTAGCTAGTAAATACGATATGTTTTAGATACAGGTAAAATTTGAAGAATTAGAAGAATTAACTTCAAATAAACTACCAATTTCAACGTATATTTTAAATGCATTTGGTCCTTTCTTATCCATTGCCACTTAAATTGGCTTTTTATGACATGTATGACTGCTGGCAAGATATGATGCTTAAACATTTTAGTTGGGAAGACGGTGAGTTACACAGGGGCCTATCTCGATTTACCCAAAACTCACATTTTTCTATAATCTAAGAATGGTTATTTTATTAAACAGAATCCAAATTGTCCTCGTTATTCTTGTAAGCCAAAAAGTACCCCAACAACACATTTTTATTTTCTCGCTAACCATAGCTCGTTAGACTTGTATTTTTCCAATTTTATTTAAATAGATTTCTAGACTTTTTGATTGTAACTGCAGATGACAGTAAAAAAGGTTTCTTCTCATTTTGTAATTAATTAAACAGACAGCAAATAAATTACATTTGCATTGATCTCGGTTTGAAATAAAGGCGTTGGTTGAAGTTTTAGCTTGAGTCTCCAGGGCTAATCGTAGTAACGAGGTTTTGCGTAGGCACCAGTAATAAATGACAGTGATCCGAAGAAGCTGCTTTGGTTACTGAATTCAGATTCAGTGACAAGCATTTAGTAGGCTGGACGTGGAAATCCTCAAAGGTGCTTAATATATTGTCTAATCGAAATGCATGTGCTTAGGCAGGCACATACGTGAAGTGATGATCGCTCAACGGGCTTGACATGGCGCGGTTACCTCCTTCGTTAGTCCTATAGAGCCTTGGTGGCGGTGCCTAGCAGAATTCCCGAAGAAGTGAGATTCGTCGTCGAAGTCTTTTTATTTTCTTTTCGTCTATTTAATTTGTTTGCATGTAGGATAAAAAGGCTTTTAGAAAAGAGTATTCACCTGTTCCCTCGTTCGCTTATCACCTCACATCAACTTCTATAATCCGCTCATGCTCATATTTATTCTGTTCATTTAAGGAAACTAAAATTTCTTAAGTTTAAAGATGTCAAAAAGTTGGCTAAATTAGCTAGATAGAAAGAATTATCACCCCAATGTACCACATTAGATAAAATTCAAGGCGTATGGAAAATTATTGGTTCAGAGAAAATCAATACAAAGAGCCTCAGAGAGCAAAAAGGTGAGGACGTTTCTATTTAGGTTCCTCTCCATTTAAGTTACGCCATTTTGGAACTCACATTTGTTATTTATGCATCTTTTGTGTTCCTTTATGCATTCCTCTGACTTTTCAAAGCCGAAACATCCAAAAAATGAACCAGTTTGTAAGGTTAAAAAATTAAATATTAATGACTGATTGTGAAACGGATTTTAGATTATATTTAAATATTGTTCAGACACTGTGTTTAACATTATTTTGCCATAAATTGGTAAATATTACAGCCTCTTAAATGCTTTGAGCATTGATTCGGTGCTACATTTGTGAGACAGTTTCAACAGGACAAATAAATTTACATATATCTTATCTACCGACGTCGGATGAAAAATGAAAAAGGTGGCAGCAACGAATCTCACTTCTTCGGGACTTTTGAGAGGCTCCGCCACCCGGGCTCTATAGGACTAACGAAAGAGGTAACCGCGCCATGTCCAGCCCACTGAGTGCTTATCACTTTACATATGTGCTTGCCTTAGCACAGGCATTTCGATTAGACAATATATTAAGCACCTCTGAGGCTTTCCACTTCCAGCCAATTAACAGCTTTTCACTAAACCTGAAATTATTGACCAAAACGGTTACTTGTGCCCACTGTCGTGCCTCAATGGAGCCAAATTAATAACTCGGTACTTTGACTACTCCTGGCGGCTTATGCTAACTTAGATTTCAAATCAAGCCTTTATTTTTACTCGAGAACAATGAAACAATCATTTCGATACAATGTTCTAAACGAACTAAGAGGAAAAGGCGCTCCTTTTTCCAGTGTGACCTGTAGATAAATGGAAAAATCTTGAAAGATCTTTTAATGAAGTGGATAAATCGTGTTGGATTTAGCAGGAAAAGAACTGCGAAAAGTGAAATAGGTGGCGGCAATTAGTCCTACTTCACCGGAATCACTGAGAGATTCTGCCACTCGGGCTCTAAGGGACTAGCGAAAGACGTCACCGCGCCATGTCCAGCCCACTGGGCGCTAATCCATTTAGGCACTTGCTCATGCAAACCCTCTCTTAACTACTGCTCAAATCCAGTCCATAAAAATTGATTGAAAACATTTCTACAACTTTCATGGTCAATTACTTACTTTTACGAAATCAGGACAGGGTTGGTAAGTGCAAAAACGGGTATGTTGATTCACAGCGAACTACTTTAAGTGTTCGTTTGACTCTTAAACTTTTAGATAATTTCAAAGGACTAACGCAATTTCCTCTTCCCCCTGTGTGTTAAATCAGGACCTAGTTGTCAGTGCTTATCATATCTGTCACTCCAAAATCTAACCAATAAAAGTGGCAAGTGGTTTAACATGATTTCCTATGAAGACCGAAATATGCAGTTTTTATTCATTATGTTGTTCCTAGACCCTGTAGAAGATTGAGGGGTTAGAGAGAATGACATATTATTTAGGTGGATCTTCTGGTCGTACTTTGCGTAGGTATTTGAGATCCACCTAGACAAATACTGTGAGTTTTCTAAAATTATGCTACTGAAAGCTTTTAAAAGCTGTCAAGGAACCGAAATTTTGCGCAGATTAGTCATCCACGGCAATGATCAAATAACATTTTTCTGGAAATTTTTATGCTTGAAGTTGAAATTCGATTGTTTTTGAAGTTCCGAGGCTTATAATATTGTGCTAAAATCCAATCAGGCCTTGTGGTACTCACTTTTCCTGCCTTATTAGTGAATCCAATCGAAATTGAGGCAAACCTCAATACTTTCACAGAGGCAGGACAACATCGCAGGAACATCTAATAGCATAAATAATCAACGTGCGACATATTAGGATGTTTTTGTCTAAGTTTATATTAAATAATTGCTTTTAGGAGAATCCTTTATGACCGTATAAAAATGAAAGACCTATCGTACTTCCAAAGAGACTCCAAATTGATGGTGCTCGTATGGCAGGCGCTAATGCATCAGAAACTGTCTACAGAATTCTTAACTTTTCAAGAGGTACTGTCTCAAAGTGATGACTGCCGCCTTTGAAGAAGAGAAGGAAAAACGTCGTCCTCAGCAAAGCACAAGTCTGTCCTGAGCTGTACCATTCTTGATAAACGGACCCTGCTCTAAAAGATGTTTCAGAGCGTTTAGGGAGGTAGAGTAAAAACCCTCGGAATTGGTCCGTTCCTAGCGATATGGGAAAATGTGATTTGCTCCGACGAATTTTCGTTAGTTACCTAATTTCCTACCTCTGACCTCACAGAGTGTCCGCTTAGAGGTGGTGGTTTCGTCAAGATGGTCTCGGGTGCTATTTGATGGAAATCTTTTTTACAAATAATTCACTTCATGGAAGAATCGAAGGCCGACACGCTCCAGCTATTTCGGGCGACTAATTTCATCTTCCTATGGTTCAAGGACTGGGGCTTCCGCCATCTTTCCAATTGATACTGCAGCACCAACCCATACAGCTAGAAGTGTTATGGAATGGCGGCATGAGGAGCATTCTAATGAACTTGAGGATCTCATTTGGCCACCGCAGGCACTAATCATCAACCACAATATTAAGGAGCATTTATGTACTTATTCTATGGTGTTTCAACTATATGTGTAAGCCGTGGATCATTTCCGTTCAGACAGTGACTGATTACTTAGTTGATTATAAGAGCAACTACGTCTAAGCTCTTAAAGCTCACAAACTCTCACGACCAGCTTATTTAATTTTACTTAATTTTCTAGATTCCTATTCTACTTTTGAAAGGAACTAAAATAGAGTACTCTAGACCAGGTGAACAGGCACTTAGCCTTCGGGAATTCATGGCTATTGCAGTTGTGTGCATGCGAAACTATTGGAAAGTGTGTTATCTGCCACGCTTTTGTCAACTCGATGGCCATTTTTTAATATCACCCAATGAGAGATTAACACGTAAATCTTGGGAAACTGATCCATCAAAGAGGCGAACCTAAGAGTGGGAAGCCCCTTAAATAATTCAACTAGATAACGAGGGTGTGGTTGTTGTTGCCTAGTAAGCCATCAAAATTGTTTATTTGAGTACATTAACACTAGGATCAGTGTTACCAGTGCGTTACCGGCACAATTTTCTGACATAGATTGTGGAGAATTTGCTTCATAATAAAAACATGTAATCAGTTACAATAATAAATTATTTTAGATACATTTTGTTCGCAAAAAATGTATTGAAATAAAAGGTCAGTGTTGTTTCATGTTATCTGAGAAATTTGTACCTTCATTTTGCACTCTAAGTTTCACCTAGCTATCTTCTTCAGATTTAGAACCTATTATTTGAGCAATTCAGATGAGGTAGGACATCAAAATTGCAATAGATCCCCTGGCGCTGCTAAGAGTTATGACCGACAATATTAGACTCCCTGGTCAACGGTGAATTATACACGACCCTGCACTCATTAGTCCATAACTATTCCCCGTAACAGAACCACAGAGCAAGTAATTAATAGGGTTTTTGATGCCATGTGTAGTAAGTTGGATATTAGCAATTGCTTTTAAGTGGCTACAATAGCTGTTCTCTTAGATGGGTAGCTTTAAGCCATTTCGTCTCTCGAAACAAAGAAAAACGACGTTCCATAAACACCGTAATGGTGTCTTGATCACAGCTATTTGTCCTAAGAAAAAAACCCACAGCATTAGGTCTTTGAGTGAATTCTTCGATAGCCCGAGATTTGTCAAATAACGTGACTAGCTTGCTTCCTCTACTGATTTCTTGGATTTGAGGTTCCAGTAAATGCTAAAATAGGTAAAATTAAATATATTTCTCTGCAAATGGTGCATTTGCCCAGTCCATCGCTCGTTATATCTATTTATTTAGAATATACCAATCCACTCCCATAATGCGGTTTTTAAATTCGGCGCAATAACTTAGGAACTTTAATCGGATTGCTGATTAGAATTAAGCACTTCAAATGGGATTTAAGACTCATATTCACCATTTGTTCCAGAATATCATATAATTTCAAACCCAAAGTTTGCAACCATGAAAAACAAACGGTTCTGTCCTCAGTGAACTGCTTACTAGCCACTTATTTCTCCATCGGAGATAGCAATAAATGCATTCTTGTACACATTCCATGGGAACATGAACTTGCACAACAAGTTCAATTTTACCTCAAGGAATTTGTGTTCCACCGCTTTGGTAATCTTCAAGGTTGTCACTACTATCGCCGCATAGCACAAATAATCAATAAGCAGTTCCCTGAAGCAGAAATTTAATGTACATTTATCCTGTAATATAAATTTATGACATCACCTCTACCCTTTCAAATTTGAACGGCTATTCTAACCAAAACCACGAGATACAACTTTTATTTATATTGAATATTTACTTAGCCTAGTACCAAATTTACTCTGTGCTTGTCAAAAAGGACTCCGTTAACTGCTTTGCGAAAATTTTACAATTTCAGAATGGTTCATTTCAGATATCCCATTTTCAATGAAGTTTCAATTTCAATAAGTGATTAAATAACCTTCCAGAACAAGACTGCAACTTGCAGGTTTTGAAGCAGTTATATCAACGGTCATCATTACTCAACTCAGAAGCAAATCAATCCAATTATTGAGACACAGGCATTTCACAACTGATGAAAAACGGAAACGTTATATGAGCTTAAAAGTTGATTTATCTAAAAATAAATCACACCATGGAGGAACCTACGATATCTTTCGCCTCTCCAATTCTTCCAAACGGATCCGATTATTATGTCGCGAACACTTTTGACAAGCTTTTATGTCTTTTCATAAAAATAGAACCAATTTTAACTTCCAGATGGTTTAGACTTATCTGAAATACCTTAAAGTGGTATTTAAAAAGCATAGAGCATTTTCAAAAAAAACGTTCGTTACTACAGAGCCATAGAACCTTCATCGAAGGCACTATGCCTTTTTACAAAAAAACTTTGGAGCGTTTAGGACTAAGAACCCTTTGTATACGTCGAACATCAGGCAGTTTCTTGGATTCCAATTTTTGGATAAGGCAACTACAGAGTAGAAATTCCTTGGACTTCAGTGAACACTCCTCATCCGAGGACCTGATATGATGGTGCGATGCTATTTTAATATCGTTAAACAGCTACTCCCAATAAACATATGGAATTGCAACATAAAAAAATGCTCAACAACATTGAAATATGTCAAGTTTCGATTGTTTACTGAATGCTATAGAATATGACACCCAAATCATAGCTGTTCTCTCAAAATTGCCCGCGTCTCTTACCTTCTCACTGGGGGAATGGTAAGGCACAGATTTCCTCATGATAATAATACTAATATTAATAATAATAGTGTGAGATTAAATCGTCGGTCACATCGTGAGTCCTACTTGTATGAGGTGCTGACCATTACATTCTCGGAAATATGATAAAATGTTTTAAAAATATTCAACTGCCTTGGAGCATTCTCCTAGACGTATATTTAGCATGCACCGACTACTGCGAGAGACTTTGCGACAGATTTGTAGTTACTCATGCAATCATATAAGTTGATTAGGATTTTTTCTTGAGATTTTCTCATGTAGGGTCCACATTTACCGACATAAATACTGCATATGGTCTAGGTAAAAAACACCATTCATTTTTCTTTCCAAATGAACTGTTTTGGAATTCGGTTAAAATCCATCGTTTTCGTTATAGGGGGCTTCGTTCAGTTGAAATGTAAAGTTGCGTTTTCAAAAGATATGCTGTCTAAAACTATTGCGAATCCCTACCAATAGTGAAATTTACATTTGTTTGTAAATGAATGTGCCGTATTCCGTGATAATTGAGAAAACAAAGAGAAATCGACTATAATACGACTTTTTGCCTCAAGTGATATCCTTGGAAACGATTGTTGCAGTTGAAGACACAAATTTTCACCAGGAATATGGTACCAAGCATTGCCTGAAAATTAACAGTAAAAATTGATAATACAGCAAATATATCAAAAACTAATGTCCATTTCAAAATCCACTGCATTTCGTTTTCCATTCTGCATTTTTGGGACCTTACTAGTGGTATTTTAAAATGATGAAGTCCCTATGCAAATTGTAAATTTTGGGTTCCTTAATTGTGTGATTTGTTCTTAGATTCATAAACTCTCCAGCTCACATTACGTTTCCATTTTTAATTAATTGTTAAATACCGGAATCTCAAATATTGGCTAGTTAGATTCTGACCTGAGTAATGATGACCGTTGATATGACTGCTGCAAAACCTGCAAGTTACAGTCTTGTTCTACTTCTGACATGTTAATTAACTACTTATTAAAATTGAAACTTCAATGAAAACGGAAAATCTGGAAGGAATCCATCTGAAAATGTAATTTTTTCTCGAAGTAGTTAACTGAGCCCGTTTTGACATGAACATAGTAAAATTGGTACTATGATAGGTAAATATTCAATATAAATAAAAGTTGTATCACGTGGTTTTGGTTAGAATATCCGTTTAAATCTGAAACGGTAGAGGTGATGTCATAAATTTATACTAAAATATAAAGGTACACTAAGTTTCTGCTTCACGGAACTGCTTTTAGATTATTGGTGCTATGCGGCGATAGTAGTGACAACTTTGAAGGCAACCAAAGAATTGGAACACAAATTCCTTGAGGTAAAATTGAACTTGTTGTGCAAATTCATGTTGCCATGGAATGTGCACAAGAATGCACTTATTGCTATCTCCGATGGAGAAATAAGTGGCTAGTAAGCAGTTCACTGAGGACAGAATCCGGTTGTTTTTCATGGTTGCTAACTTTCGGTTTGGAGTTTTATGATATTCTGGAACAAATGGTGAATATCATTCTTAAATCTCATTACAATTTTATTAAACCACTAGTTTTGCGATTTAATTAATAAGAGCCATATTTAGTTGCAAAAGTTGTATTTCATTGATAAATAGTTTCACTGAGAAGCCTATGAGGAGTAAATAGAAAAGTGGATGCACTTTTCATTCATTAAATCGTTCACATCTGGGGAGATTTTAAATATTTTGCTCGATAACCTTAATACAACACAAGAATCAACCTATTTTGATTTCGTAAAATTCACCGAATTGTGGGTTTTATCAATTCTCCGTGAAAGGTTTTTGTGTGAATAACGGGCGTTATAGTCAGGAATGACTAATGCGTGGCTAGAAAACAGATCTTTGTGGCCCTCTAAACAGCTTTATTCATAATGATCATGCAATTTTCTGTATATGAATTATTGGAAATAATGAAACTGGAATGAACTGCTTTCTACTTGTAGTAGAAACATAATCAAGTTATCTTCTTAACTATTTTGTCGAGTAATTTTGCATAATTACAATCTTCTGATCTGCATTTCACTGATGGTCGATAAATTCAGGGAAACGTATTGCTCAAGATAGTCAGAAAGTTAACAAAGAATTTTTTCGGGATTTTTTCAAGCAGTCTTCTTCTTTATTTTCTTGTATTAATATGCATTGGAAAAATTCTTAGCAATACTTCTTATTGCTTTTCAGAAGCATTTTACTTAATATTCATAAAGCTAGAAATTAAAACAAACTGGGAATTCAAGCAAAATGCAATGAACAAATAAGAGAATGTACTGTTGCAATGGTTTTGAAGGTAAAATGTCTAAGTTCTATTTGGTTCAAGAAAAATCTTTCACGTTTTCTTTATGGTTAAAATTTTATCCTTCTATGAGTGGCAACATATGTCCCATTTTTAAATAAACACGATTTATACATTTGTCAATAAAGCCACAAAATGAAAGCAAAACACTGTAAAATTGTATTCTTGTGAATAAAGATTTAATTCAACAGTCCAAATGAAGAGATATGCCTTGGAAAACTTTATCTCTGTACAAATTACATAGAGGATGAATTCATTGCTGAACTTTTGTAGTCAAGTAAGTTACCCTCACAGTGCGTTTTTGAGAGGAACACTGCTGCATCTTGTAAGAATCCCATTATTTTACTCCTTGTTTGCTACATGGTACGCTCGTAGTGTAAGCTTGCATACAATATTAAAAAGTCCTTTTGAAGAGGAGTAAACATGAAAAGATCACATGTTTTCTTACTGTACTTTTAAGCTAAAATATGTAATTCGAAATACTAAAAACAACTGCACAATTGTTTTTTCTGAAAATATGCAAACTTCCTATTTGGAATCATTGCTGCATCGGAAGCAACAGCAACAACAATATGCAATGCACAAATTCCCCTAAATTTTCTATATAAGCAGGCGTGAGTACAGCAGGTTCATTCTCAAAACAGCGAACATGATTTCTACTATTACTCTGCTTACTATCACTGTTCTGACCTTAGTAGTTGGGGTATCCAGTACGAAAACGTCCTTAGCACATCCTTACTAATGCATATTGGTAAAAAATATTTCTTTGTAGCCGATCATACACCATCAATCCAACAAGCCAATGCTCTCGCCAACAGTAAAATCGCAAAGGCTTTCAGAAGCATTTCTTATGGAAATAAATATTTTATTGCACACAATCCAGCAAATGATAAATTCCAGTCAAAGTGTCAGAAGTCATTGAATTCCTATACAACTTGCGTTTGTGAATCATCTATTAGTAGAATTGCATTCATCGTGTATATAGTAGGTGCGAATTGCTTGACTTTCATATGATTTCCTCCCATGTTTCAAGTCACTAGATGAGCATGATTTTTTCCCTTTAGTATTTAAGCCTAAATTCAATCATTAGGAACGAAGCGATTTGTTTGGAGGACCTGCGCTTTAACGCCGTATATACTCTGAAAGAAGACGGCAACCTGAGCTTGAAAAAAACGAGCTCCTATTTTGCTGGAGTGTGTGCTATCCCCTGAGTGCTTTTTACATAATTGCACCAGTTTACTTGATTTTTTGATGCAAAATGTTGTAGACGTCTAATTTAATCTCCATAACTAAATTTCATTTGTTTGGTTTTCTCGAATGGCTTTTGATTACCCATGCATACACTAGTTAATTAATCTGGGAATAAATCACACATTGAAGGAGTCTAAGACTTTTTTCGCCTTTCCATTCCTTCCAAACGAATCCGATTAATCTGTCGCGAACACATTTGTCATGCTTTTTTGTCCTTCCATAAAAGTAAGACCAATATCAATTTCCAGATGGTTTAGCCATTTTGAAATACCAACGGGATATTTAAGAATTCATAGGACATTTTCAAAAAAACGTTTATTACTGCAAAGCCATAGAACCTTCATCGAAGGCACCATGTATATTTTAGACTTTGGAACGCCTGGGACTGACAACCCTTTTGTATACGTCGAACTTCAGGCAGTTGCTTGGATTCCAGCTTTGAATAATGCAAATACAGAGTAGAACTTCCTTGGAGATTAAATCGTCGTTCACATCGTGAATCCTACAGTATGGGGTGCTGACCATTGCATTCTCGGAAATATGGATGAATGTTTTAGAAATATTCAATTACCTTGGAGCATTCTCCAAGTCGTACATTTAACATGTACTGACTAATGGGGTTTAAAGGGCACTTTTGCCTTATATAGTGGTGATGATTACTTTCACTGTCAGAGTGAAATTGGAAATCTATCCTTTTGCACCTTTGCCTTTAATAGTGGTGATGATTACTTTCTATTTCTTGAATTTGAAGTAAGTAAACAAGCAGAAATACAGGTCTGAGAACCTGAAATTGGGCTCTTTTGAACAGGTGCAATGTCCTAGGCTTCTGATGAATCGTCCAGGTTTTCAATTGATTTCCTTGCGAGTTCGCGTATTTTGACATCTTTTCAGGTAAAGGGAAATCTTCACAAAATAATTATACTCAATTCCAACTTTCAACAATACACCTGATCGACGAATCCAATATCATGCCGGACTCTAGCTGCGGACTGAAATCTATAAAACACAGGCTGCCATTACACCCACCATCCACTTCCGACGTGAGTACCATGAAAGTGTTAAGGGTAGAGAGCAAATTTTTCCAAAATGCACAATTCTCCGCCTCCTTTCCGTTAAGGTTGACAAGGAAGCAGGCTGCAGCATTCGATCACAGGAAACAGCTTTGAATGCAATGTAGGTGAAATAAGGAAAACCGACAAATTAACCTTGATTCAATTGTCAAACAGGATTATTAGTCAACACTTTTCAACTAAAGCCCTAAAAATGAACGAAGAAATGAACTAGTGACGAGATTATAATGCCTTTTCCGATGGCTTAAATAACAACTCCATATTTAACCACAGGAGGAAGATAAACATCTGAGACACTTGCGGGAACTAGATTAAGCAAAAAAATCTTTTTATGCAAACTAGGGTAACTTGCCATCTAACTACCCAAAAAAGACTCCTAGTAACAGATTGAAGGTAACCTTCGACAATGGACTTGTGCTTGTGCTTTAAGTGTGAGAAGGAGCAGCCCCGAGGTGGTTGGACAGGGTACGACTCCGAGGAGAGTACGGGAATCGTAGTACTGGTAATAGTCTGTAAAGTCAAATTCCCTAAGGGTTTAGAATACGTGGCTGAAAAGTAGAAGTACCATGCTGCGACAGCAATGGGTGCAATGGTAGGTCTAGATTCTGACGCGGATTATCGAGATGCCTCTGTGTTCTAGCATGTAAGGTTCTCTATATCTGCCGACGAGGTTATAGAGGGGGCTCTGATCACTACTCTGTGACTGCCTCGGTAGAGTTACGGAGTGCTGAGAGAGTGGAGCATGTGCATGTTGCTCGAACACCGCGTTGTGGGCCACGGAGGCAGTGGCTGATAATGTCCTCCGTTACATAACCAACTGGTTATCAAGCAGTATTATCGTCTAGAATGTCATCCCATTTCATACATATGTACCCACGTATCCATTTGACGCCACCAATTCATTCACATAACTTTTAACGAGTGCATGAGCACGTGCTCTTCTCTTAATCGAAAGTTTACCATCAACGATGTAGCATGTGCCTTTCCGGAGGTCTATTTATTGTCTCGTAGGGGAGGTTGCCAGACTTCTGCATCAATACAGAGAATGGGAGAGAAGAACGGGTTGCTCTAGCCCGTGTTCATATTCTGAAAGCTTAATACCTTTTTTAAGTCACTGCTAACACGCCTTTTCTTGTCAATATAGGTTCAGACCATGATTATAATTATCCAGATGATAAAAGGTTTTATCTATATTAATTTTTAAGATTTGTATAAAAAGGGTTTTTTCTTGTACAGCTAATTTGTGACCTGTGTAACAAAATGCGGAGTCATTTCTTTCGAAAGACAATGGTTTGATGAAACTTTGATTACAAGTTGTGTTTGGACTCACAACTAAATCAGTAACAGCGTTTTAGAAATAGGGGAATCCCTAGTGCTAGTTTGAAAAATCAAACCGAATTTCCCCAGCTGTCATACTTCTCGGTGCTTGTCGTTCTAGGCTGATGTAATGACTTTTTCATTTCTTAAAGCAGGTCACAAATTACAAAAAAGCCTCTAACTTCATTCATTAATTGCTCTGTAATTGAATTATTAGCTTCACTACAATAATTAAATTGAAATAAGAGCCAATCTTACTTCAAATCAAGCGCTTTATTACTTCTTTCACAACCAACATTGTTGTTGGTTTAAATCATTTAAATCATCTTAACGCTTGCAGGCTACAAAGAACAAAGGACACTAGTTATGATAGTAGACGTCAATCAATGAGACTTAGGCACAACAAGTTACTGAGCATGAGTATCAACGGTGTTTTTACAGCCGTTGCGTTTTATCCGGGGAAAGTCGCATGACGTCCATTCCCGACGTGCCCGTCGAGGCGAATTGAAGTAGCTTCCGATAAATATACCTCTTCGATGGTTCAGCCAGGTAACCCTCGGTCAGAATCGACTCGAAGAGAACCGAAACATTTATGAGCCGCTCCTTGCCAGTTAGGCTGTCGCTGTTGAAGTAAACACCGATTGACATAGCGAGAACAGATATGACCGACTTCTGTTCATCATCCAACTCGGCATTATAATTCACACCTAGTTGTGTATGAAGAAGAACTTATTATAAAAATAAGCTTTTATTAGGAAAGGTACTGACGAAGTGTGGACTTGCAAGGTTTGTTTAGAAGAAGAAACACGACGGTTGCGTGGTCAGCGCTACTTCGAAACGACGCAGTAGCTGAGAATGTACATTCTCCGAGGAACTAATAAATCGGTAGGCCGAGTACCCTAATTGGCCTTTGCACAGGTTTGTGCTCCTCAACGCCTGAATAATGAGTACGCATAGCATTGCTGACTCGAGCATCATCACCTGGTGATGTAAACTGAAATGAACTGCACGTATGGAAGCATGGGCTATTTAAGTCATCGCAATCGTTGAAATCTAGAGACATGACAAATTGATTTGCTTACGGATTCCAGATTTTAATACACCCTGACAAAGGCTACATTTCACGGACTCTGTATTCACTCATTTTCTGAATTGCTTCGTCAAAGTCCCCTCGGTACGACTTAAGAGACTACAAATCACAAACGGAAAATGCAATAAAAAAACAAAAATGTCAGTTAGATTTTCTACGACAGGGACGCTTGTGGGTTCTATAGGTTCTGTCCCTCTTGAAGTAGAAATTCGCTAATACATGGGACGCCGTCTTGAGATCACTTGGGAGGTGAAAGAAAACCTTTAATGGAAAGTGGGAGCTTTCAACTTGTGCTTCCCATGCAGATTCTCGGCACCCTTCGTGAAATGTTCTTGATGAATTAGGGGAACTCGAACATAAGCGCACATCACTAGACAGCCCATCCTTACCCTCGGAACCTACACTCGTAGTTGTTCCAACTGGATGTGTTATCTCTGTTTAGAAGGTATTATCAGCAAGTACTCGAACTTCGGGAGTTGATGCCATTAAACCTTCCGAGCGCGTTTGCCGAGACCGTAGAGGAACTGGCACTGAGAGGTGCAATGACGAATCTTGCTCCTTAGAGGGTTCACGTTGTGGCCTAGACCATTAAGGCTGCATCTCCATAGTCCCTTCTTCGGCTGAGCCCGAGAGAGAAGGGACGTATGGCCATTCAAGGATTAAAGTCAACGGATGCGGGTATGTCGGGCCCTTGTGGTATCTTTGAGATGGTTCCGTGGCAGTACAAGGCGATATTTTGTATAGAGAGTTCAAGCAAATCGGGAATGATTACGACGACGCTGTTGAAGATTCAGACTGCGCTGATGTCCCTCTTTTTTATAACTTGCATCATTATAGTGTTTGGATTAATTTGAATGTGGTTTTGTGTTAAGTTCACCCTATTTCCCAAGTTCAAAACGCAGAAGGTGCGTATCTTCAGCTGTCATTATGTAATTAAAATGTGCCGATTGCAAAAAAGTCTATTTTATTTTATTTAATTTTTAAGGTAAGCCACTAATATTTGCTTTAATATAAAGTCGTCAACATCGTAATGACGTATAAAATTAATACAAAGCTAGCGAAGATTAAATTAAAGGGAAAATACCTCTCTGGTCTGGATTTGGAGGCTGTGTGGGGAGAACCGCTGCAATGCAGGGGGATTGCTCAATGGTTTATGGAACGCTGTTACAGGGAGGAATGTAATTAGCCAGAGGTGCCAGCCGCGGACGGTCCTGGTTGGTTATCAGATAGGGGTAAAACGTTTGATGGCCCTGCTAGTCGGGCTTCATAATGAGGGTAGCTGTTAAAGCCAAGCAAGCTTGACATCACTGGTGCTTATGTAGAAGCACTAGTCGTGCTGGCGACCGATGGTTGGTGTTGCCTCGAGTTCGCTTTAGAGACGAACCTCTGCAAGTTGTCTGTCATCCTAAACTATTCAAATCATCCGATTCGTCACTATTTATGCTTTTTGAGCTTTAGCCGGTGTGAAATTAAATCTATATTATCAATCACTATAAATAAGTCCTGAACGGTTAAGTAATTATGCTGACGGACTTTCAATAAACTTTCAGCCTTCGGGTTTGTGAGGAAATGAGTTCTTGTATTTTCATAATGAAATTATTGAGTAAAAATGGCTAGCGTGAAAAAATCAGATTTCTAATCAACAAATGGGTAATTCTGACTTGGTATAACAAGTTGGTTACTTATAATTTTCGTATGAATTACATTTTGGAATCATAAAAAGCATTGAGAAAATAATATCTCCCAAGACCACAAAAGCGATATATTTATCTTTCTTATGAACGGTGAGGGTTAGGAGGTTTAAACCAAGCTTCGTGGAGGAAAAAGTACCTTCTGTGGCGAATGGAAAAGGGCTAAGTGTGGAACAAGGCAATATACGACCCCTCCCTTACGGAGCCAGAATCGCACAAGTAAAAGTCAAAAAAGTGTTTTTGGATAAAAATCCTCATCGACTTTTCTCTCGCGACCTTGCTCTTCCTTCAAGCCGCCATTTATTAATTAGCCATTTAATTTATAATACCTAACAGCCTCTGCAACCGCATCTGAGGGTGGAAACTGACAGTTTTGACTACAGGAATGAAAACATAATTAAACCATTACAAAGAAGATAGATTTGAACACTTCAGATAAGGTAGGTCATCTGATGTGCCCTTGTTTGATAGGAAGCCAAAATAGTCACAAATGGGGAATACCACTTTGAGTTTCCATTAGAATCCCAGCAAGTAACCGCTGACGTTATCAACAAATTAATCGGAAAATATCTCTCTTTAACCATATATAGATAGAAATTGCAATTCCTGAAGACTAATTATACTGAGTTATATCGCTTGAAATAGATAATTCCGGGATGGCTGGCTCTTCATCGATGATAAATCAATAAAAAGCTGACATGTAATTTTTCATTTTTAAATCTATTTTGTTTAAAAGAGATGTTAGGTGACTTCGAACCCCCAATTAGCTGACCCGCGATTGACCGACAGCACTAATTAGCCAGAGCATCGACCAAGGAAAGAGGAGGAAGATTTCATTGGTTTGAGCAATTATAAAAGAGCCGGGTTTCACGCGCAAACACTATTTTTCTTGTTCCATCAATTTTCCATGTCTCTAGATTTCAATGATTCCGATGACTTAATTCGTCTTGCTTCCATACGTGCAGTTCAGTTCAGCTTAGGTTACGTCACCAGGTAATGATACTCGAGTCAGTAATGCTGTGCAGACTCATTATTCAGCTTTGCGAAGCTCCTTGGAGGATGTACATTCTCAGCTACTGCGTCGTCTCGCTGTGGACTTGAAGGAACAGTTACTCAGTATTTACTTTAACAGCGACAGCCCTAACTAGTAAGGATCGACTAAAAATGGCTTCGGTTCTCTAAGAGTCGTTTCGAATTTTCATGAGCAGCTTTCTGACCGAGGGTTACCTGGCTGAACCATCGAAGAGGTATATTTATCTCAAGCTACTTCAATGAGCTTCGACGGGCACGTCGGAAATGGACGTCATGCAACTTTTCCCGTATTAAACTTGACGCCTGTAAAAACGCCGTAGATACTCATGCTGTTGTGCCTAAGCCTCATAGTTTGACGTTCACTAACTTAAGTAGTGTCCTTTGTTATTTGTAGCCAGTCAGGTGATTTTAACATTAATTCTGCTCTTATATTACTCTCGACAATGCTGGTTTTAAAAGAAGTAATAAAACGCCCGATTCGGAATAAGATGAACTCTTTCTTGCATGAGTTTTAATGTAATTTTGGTAGTGAGACTAACATTTTACTTAGATAAAAATTAATCAATGACGGCAGAGGCTCTTTCCGGATGGCGCTAACTACCCTGTGCTTCTGGACAGCCTTCTGCCCTCACTTCTTCAATGTCCTCATTCAGTACCCCCTCCCCGAACCGCACCGCAAAACCAATCACCCACCCATCCACCAATTAACCAACACACTTTCTACCATTCCTTCACCTCCATAAATGATTCCACTTCTGTTCTTTACCGGACATTTTCTGCCAACTTAGCTCTCTCCCCGACCCAAAATTAGCTGTAAATGCAAGAATAAACATGTAGCGCACATAGTATTATCACCTATTTTTAAACAATTCTCTAATAGTCGTGCAATTTTGACATCTATCGATCACCTCAGGGATGACGGGGCTAAGGGGGAAGGTGGTATGGTCGTGTTGTAGTAGCGGACCATCAGAGATAGCGTCGGGTGAGTAGGATCATCGATTAATCGGTTTTGGGCACTGGAGAACCACCAATCACAAGGTTAAGTGCCCAAAACCACATCCGAAATTGCCTTTGCCTCGACTTTGACTCGATAGTGAGCTACTGTGAGGTCATGTACTTGTAACTTCAAGTCTGTCGTCATCGTGGTCTTGCAGAGTGTCTCATGAGGCAAATCACCAAACGGTAATCGAAGCCTTTCAGAGAATTACTCGGCCGTCGGACACTGTTCCCTCCAATGGGAATCGATTAATCGATGATTCTACTCACCCGACGCTATCTCTGATGGTCCGCTACTACACCACGACCCATATCACCTTCCCCATTAGCCCCGTCGTCCCTGAGGTAAACGATAGATGTTAAAATTGCACGACAATTAGAGAATTGTTCAAAAATAGGTGATAATCCCATGCGCGCCGCATGTTTATTCTTTAATTTACAGCTACAAGTGTTTCCAAACTGTAATTAATAATGAAGTCGATAATTGAGGTTTATCTGAGAGAACGAATTTTTTAGAAAAAAAACAATTTGTTACGATAGTTTAATGTCTTACTTTGACAAAGAATTGAAACGAATCGTCTTACTGCAGTA
>JAUOZQ010000308.1:0-51497 GCA_030710315.1 Anomotaenia brevis
TAACTTTCTTCACAATTCCGAAAAAATAATTCCAAACAACTGGGAATTTATCTTATTCTTTCTAGATTATGTATCTTTCAAACCTGCGTATTTACTATGAATGTTTGGTACCAAATCAGGGTATGCTTCCTCGGTGGGTAAATTATATATTATTTGCAAAAGATTCAACTAAATTTTATTGGCTCTCATCATATGCTCATCAATTAATAAAGCCAAGAGAATTCAAAGACATACAAAATTCTCAACCGTAACAAATATGCCTACTCCAGACATAGGTTTCGGTGTCTGAGGTCATCTTTGAACACATATAATTAGAACACACCATGACTAATTTAGTGGAGTGTGCTTTTAATACAATTTGGTTCAGTATCAGAAATAGGCAGTCTTCATGCATTTTTTGCTCTATCAGTAGAGTTGACATTTCATTTGAAATGATGCCGTAGACATTCAAGATCTTTGCTAGTGCACGATGGTTTCCCAAACCAACTTGCTGCAAACATCTTCGATCTGTTGAAGCCATGAGCGCTGGTACGATGGGATTGATGCATGATCATAGAAGAACCGTTACCTCACTCGCATTAATGAATTTTCAACGACGAAGCTTTGGCTATTGACCGTCTGAGACAACCGCATTAAATGAGTTGGCAATGACAAAGTCACTTTAGTTTCAGGTCAAGGGATTTAATAAGCTTGTTAAAGCCTGGGAAATTTCGCATTTTATCGTAGACTTACCATCAATCATTAAAATTTCAACGTTGGATTCCATGTTTGAACAAATGTTTTCAGAATAGTGTTCAGAGTGTTTAAGCAGTTACAGAACTTATTCACATTAAAAACTTTAAAGGTATTTTCCCATGCAGCATATGTTGTTATTTAAATCTTCATATTTTCGTATTCGTTCTTTTTTTATTGCATCATGCGTCTAAGCTTAAAACTTTACTTTGGACGTTAAGATGGAATGTGGAAAGAATTAATCACGAAGAATTCATGAAATATATTTTTTATTTATTTAAGAAGACCATTGCAATTAAAAAGCACTTTATTTACAAAACTAGTTCTAATCGTTTGGTAGTGATCGCAACTGTTAAGGACACATTCAATTTCTTGTTATTGATGGCAGTTTCGCCGATACGGTTTAATCGATGCATAAAATGAACTTTTATTCTTAGTTAATGGACGCATAAATTATTACTCACCTGAGCGCATTATGCAGGATGTTTAAATCGTGGCTTGAAACGGGAGCAAACTAGGATGAACCAGACTGAACTTCTACCCAAAAGTTGAAGTCAGCAGTCTTTCTACAGAAATAAAGCCTAAATTCAGATCGTTTTTTTCCAAAATGTGTTTAAAACTAAGTTTAGAAAAGCTGATGAATCGTTTATGCAGTATAAATGTATGTCTGCAGATCCAACTAAGATGTCAGATTTGCATCAAGTAATGCGGTACTGTGGTTTTATATTTAACCTAATACACTATTACATGGATTAATTGATAAGAGGATAAATTGCAGGGTTGAAGTAATAATACAATTCAAACGCAAGGTTAATGCTGTCATAACTTGGCTATAAATTCGTTGCTTAGCTGTTATTGTCGAATGAACGGGTGGAGTTGGCCCAAGTCAAAGCCTTTGACTTGGTGGAAATCCCTAAGTTCAAATGCGTTTGAGCACTGATAACTTTATTCGTTTAAACTGTGTTATTCAGATTGTGAATAAGATCTTCCATTATAAGTGTACAAAATTTCACTGTTCGACGGTAGAAGAACAGGTCTCAAAGCAGAAGACACCTTCAAACGACTATAAAACTAAATGTAAGCTCTTTCTGAATGGGTTTACAGTTTTAAACGTTTAGATGAAACCAGTAGCAGATGGACATCAGTAATGAAAAAGTAGCTGAGTTAGGATAAAATAAATGTCCAGCGAAAGCTGGGGGCAGTATTCTGAACGAAGTCATAGTAACTACAGCTGCAAAAATGAATACTTAACATTTTCCCATTTACAATTAAACATTTTAATTACAATGATATTACAAAAAAACTTCCAAATGCTCCATTTAAACTTCAAAATGAAGATATCGAACAGAAGTGAGTGCTTTACTTGCTAATGAGTGCGAAGGCTATAGTAGCATTGTATTGTGGTAAATTAGGTACCATTAAACACAGTAAAGGAAACCAGTAGCAGAAAAAACCATAAAACAATAATATATCAAAACTACTCACAAGTGCATCTTGATAGGAACCCAAATTGCCGCTGAGGCAGCCATTGTTACGCTGACGGGCGATCAAACGGGCGATACTCCAAAAAGCACTTCTACTTTCTTTATTCAAACTCCAAATGGAGGATATTGAATAAAAGAGCGTCCCTTACTTGTTAATGAGTGCAAAGGCTACAGTAGCAATCGATTGTGGTTAAGCATGTTGAGAACCATTAAACAGAGTAAAGAAAACGAGTGGCAAAAAAAGCAATAAAACACTACTATATCAACACTACTCACAAGTGCAAGCCACAATTCATATTGCTCATTCGCTGTTGCCGCATAAATTGCTACGTAATTCATGCCAAATAATGTAAATGTTATCGTATTCTATAGTAGTCCAAAGCTACATATTATGGTTATTTCTTTCAAAATGAATATCAATAAAACTGCTATTTTGAGTAGTGCAGTAGAGCAAATGATCGACGTTAACCCTATTTTGCCCCCATAATGCATATCATTCAGGTCACTGGCATCAACAACAATACACCCTAACATAATTTCTGAGATTTCTTTAAAGTTATCACTATCGGAATGCACACATATCAATCCCTACATATCATAGGTTTCGATTTCGTTGCCTCAGTGATTGAGTGACCTGCTTTTCTTTCTGGCAAGGCGCAAGTGAATTTTAGGTGTTAAACGCTTGTCGACCGAGCATCTCATTCGAACTGTGATCAAGTCTGTTGAGAAATTTAGCACATCTTCCAACCTGTATTTTTCTTTTTTTGTACTTTCGTAAAAAAGTACCATGTCATGAAGTTTAAAATTGATAACTTTTGTTAGTACATGAAGATCCATATATTCTGTTTTAAAGACTGCTTAAAGCAATTTGGCTCATAATCTGGAAAAAGTTTTCAACGGGACCTTTAATTAGTGGCAGTGGCCTTCAAAAATATAAGTGTGACTGTCAGAAGCGAGTGTCCGACTAGGCGAAATATCACATAGAATGAAATTACAAATTCGTTCATTCACTTGTTGAAATAAGCATTGCAAAACCTGGTCCTTAAAATGTAGTCAATTATCTACGCTTTAATGATGGAAAGCTCCTTGGCACAAAAATGGTTTGCAGAATTCAAAGAGCATATTTTATCATCTGCACTGACGAAAACGAAAACTGTTGTTGAGGTGCATTTTATGCAAGCTTCTCGAAGTAGCCTTTATAAAACGCATTTTGCTATATCGGTTGTGTTGACATTAACCTTTATCTATCAACCTTACTCATATTTATAATTACCCATTCTTCTTACCATGAAAAAATAATTAAAAGAATATAAACCTGCAATGCAGTAGGAATCAATTGCTTCTGATATTTTTAAATTTTAACATAAAACTGAAAGCAACATAACGGGAAAGGCGAAAACAATCATGACCATGAAAATCTGCATTGCAGCATTGATAATTTTACTGGACATTGAAATATACCCACATGGAATCCGAAAAAAATGTAAAATTGATCAAAACATTGATTAATTAACTTATTGTACAATAACGCATATGAAAAACAATTCAAACGTTTACAAATATATCCATCCTTAAGTGCAATACAACGCAGCAGACACATTAATTATATGATGTCAAAAAATGAAATTAGGCACATACATTTGCGGCTTAGTACGACACCATTTACTGTTCAAAACCATTATATATTTACATTATTCCTATCAACAATGCTTTCTGAAACACTTCTTTTCAAGTCCCAGAGACTTATTGTTTTCGTGATAAAGTAAAACAAAATTGAAAAATTAACGTTGTTGAAATTTCGATTTAATCTTTTTTGAAAATGCAAGGAACAAATACAAGACTTCGGCTTTTAATGTTTAGAAATAAATTTGAATAAAATAATTGGAAAGAACTTTCTCTGAAAAAGGGATAAACCTGCTTAAAGTAGTCCAATGGAATTTTTCGACACCTCTCAGCAATGTGAACGGACGCCTTTGAGTCAAGAGTACAGCTAAGATCATACAATTCATTAATTCCTCAAGGTGTGGCTCAGGTTTTTTGCCTGACTACGTCAATTGTACCATGCCATTGAGCCTCTGTTCAATAACTTATCACGTTGGAGACACATTCATCAGTATACTGGTAAGAATTTGAGCTTAGAAAAGGCAAGACCCTTGGTTCTGCAAGACCAAAATCTCGTTTTAACTTGATACGTCCTGTCTTTTTTAGTGAAACTTCCAGTAACAAAAATATGGATTATGCATCTACTGACAATTTAAAACATACATTCAAGGAAAACCAACAGGCATAGTAATGAAGAAAAATGATTGGTAACGTAAAGTAACCCATTACATAGACCAGGAAATGGAGAAAAATTTCTCGTACTTGTATTTTGGGATCCACCACAGTCAAAACCACTGTAATAGTTAAGAATCAAAGTGGCGATAGCAAGCAGATATTTAATTTTCATCAGCCTACAAGGACGCCTATTTCTAAACATTCGATTCACTCTAATGTGAATGAATGCGACGCAGTAGTCACAATATGGGCCGAGAAATAAGGACTTTGCAATAAGCTGCAATATGGAAAAAAAGTTTGCGGAAAATCATCTGGCTGTTTTGCCTGCATGTGTCGAAAGTGTTTTGGTATAAAAGCGCATGGCGGAAAATAGCTTCATTCCTGTTTAATTGCGATAGCATAATTAAAAATGGTCCATTACTAACGAGCGGTCAATATAAATACTATATCGTATTCTAGAATGTTGTCATAAAACTTAGTCATTTTTACAAATTGCAGAACTTGTGGTATATTTTGGAAGTATTTTAAAAATCCTAAACAAATAGGAATTTCCACTTTGAGTTTGATAATTGCAAAAAAACTCATTCCTCGCCTGGGCTGAAATTCCGATTGCAGAACACTTATCAATCTTCGCCGTAAAATGTTGAATACTTGTTATTAATATTAAATTGAAGTGTTATCTGGTTGTAGGTAAAAAGAGCGTGGAAGAAAATCTAATTTTGTTGTTCAAAAACCAATTACTGGCTTCGCAGATTATAAATTTGAACGACGTGCAAGCTTCGAGAAAAGAACCCTAGATGTTTCCTACTCTGGAATTGCATTATTATTGTTTCGAAGGAGTATTTACTGCTTTTCAAATGATTGGGCTTGACAAACATTGATTTCAAATAGCAGTGCTGGCTGGAATAAAGAAGATTTGGGGCGCAAACATACTTCCTGACTTTGCGCGCCGCTCCTTCACGAAGGTCCTCGTCTAGCTCTCGGGTAGACGGCGAAAGGATTGGAATTAGAGGGCATCTAACAAGCCTGGCGCCTTTATCACGAGAAGAACTGGGGAACACAGTTGAATGGCTGAAATGTGAATGAGGCCCTATTTCTGCCAATTTTGGTTCATCTGTATTACTGGAATTAGTGTGGCATTTATTCGGTGAGCAGGAGGCACGTTGTGTGGTGCTGAGAGCATCAGCTGCATTTGCGTTGTTGTGTAAAGAATAATGATAAAGCAGAAAATTTGAGCTCTGACAAGTTGAAAGACGTAAGGTAAGAAGAATGGGTAGAGGACGGAGAAGAACTATATTGGGGTAGCGGGGCGGTAGGGGTGTACACCCTTGAATCGGCAGCATTTGCCACGGCAGTTGTCCAACAATGGCGCTGCTGCCACTGTCACCGCTGAAACGACTTCTGCTGCTGCCTCACTTGCTGGATCTCCAATAGCACATAAAGTGGTTTTTACAAACCGGCTTCAATATTTGGCTTCATGCCACGAGTTATCTGCTATACGTCAAGCAATTATGTGAGGTTTCTTCAGCATATTCATCCCATTTGCTGTCAGAAACCTTTTTATTCGATAATCTTCACGTTTACAACACAAAGATTGCTCATCCTTTTCACCCTCACCCTCATCCTCCGCCTTATCGAACAGACACTTAAGCACTTACGCGCGACTACTCAGGAGAGGTGCGAATCCGCACAAGCGAGCGCGAAAGCACGTGCTGCTGCCGACACCGCCGCCACTGCGGCAGCCGTCGACAACGCTGCTGGTGGTGTTGTTTGTGATGTCGGATGTGGAGATAATGAACGCAGGCACTTAAAGTGCTGGATTAACCATGCGGTCCAACAGGCAAGGCGACAGCGAAAGTCACAACAGAAGCCGCTGCATTCGCCGTGCAAATGCTGCCACCTCTGATGTATTTGCGACCCATATTGTCCTCAAATCCAGTCCCATCGCAATCCTCACTAACCAACTAGCTCTTATGATGATTATTACAGAGACCAATCAACCGAAATTTCAAAATTTCTTTCGCATCAAACAGTATATATTTGCCTATTCCGTTTACTTATAACATTTCGTTAATGAAATTGAATTGATTATTCCAGCACTCTTCCTAATACATCATTGAATTATGGAATTGCCGTGATATGAACCACATATGAAAAGCCAGTTAAGCAGCATCCGACATTTCTTTTCCACGATTATGGGCCTTTATTTTTCTAAGAACTCAAATAAACTTTTCACCAAATATATCAATCTTATTCAGGTAAGAGTTTAAAAGCAATTAAATGCGTTTTATTACTTAAAAAGGAGATAAAAGTATACATGACAATCTAAGCACCTATAATTTACCAAAATATCAAAGACTAGTGGTCAAAAGATCAAATAAACCGTTGATTACAAATCAAGTCTTCAATTTTTTTGCGAATGATAACGTTCACACGCACAATAAATTACACTGGAGCTGCCTTTTTAATCGAAACAAACTTTGGCTGAAGGATTGGCTCATGTAGAGGCCTTTATGCCATAAATATAGGAATGTGTTCGACTCATATGCATGATCACCAAAATCATGCCCAGAGTTATTGTAAAACTTTTATTCAAATAAAGCCCCTGGCAAATTAACATCAAGTAGGTGTTGTGCAATGTACTGTTTTATTTTATCGGTGGGCCATGAACTCTATCTTGGTTATTAGTTCAGTTTATTCATAGCTGCTGCTTCGAGAATATTGACTTTAGAAACAACATGAAATTAGATAAGAATCTCGACAAACGTAATTTAAAAAAAAATAATTCGTGATCTGACGGGTGTTTTTTTGTGAAAAATAAAAATTTAAGTTACTGGTTTCCAGATGAGGTCAGGTTTTGATCTGTTTGTTTGCTCGACATAATTTTAAAATAAAACCTAGAGAGAAAACGATTTTTTCTAAGCGCCACAATATCTCTTCGCAAAATCATTATACTATGCCCCTAACTTCTGAGTTGTTTATTGAAAAAGGGATATTATGATTTTTTCCTGCGGATTAATGTTGTATTCCATTATAATTTACTGGGAGATATATGATCGCACGATAAATCCAATTTTTCTTGCGGCCTCCATGAATTTAGACATAATTTGGTGAATTTGGCTAGGTCTAAATCTCTTTTTGAAAAACGTCTCCGAAAACATACTAAGCCTAACGATGATTTCAATTTGATAAGCACATAATGTGCCATGAGGAAACATATTAGGTTTTCATTTGAATTCAAAGATAAATTTATATATCGTTTGACCAACATGCATAGAAATTCGATGTTAAATGGAAATTATATTAACCTTATTACAGTTTGCCTTAACAGGAGTAAATAAGGTATTGCTTCCAGGCTTTAATATATTTTTTGTAACTATTTAAAATAACAGAATTATATGATTCTTCCTCTTCTAGCTATCAGCTTCTCAATTGGAATCTCCATTCTATATTTGTCTATGGTTTCAGCAGTCCTTGCATCGTTAAATGCCATGAGCTCGAAACTCTTTCTTTCACTTCATCAATGTGCGACTGCTTACCACGATTATTCAAACACAGATGAAGATTACGAAATAGAAATTTTTAAATATTCACATCGACATACCGATCCTTTAAGCTGTTTCATGTTCGTATGTGCCTATAAAGCATATGTGCCTCACGCATATTCAAAATGAAAAGTACACTTTTTCATTTCTTTACATGAGGTTGTCTAAATAGGCATCAAACAATAAGAAACGTTACGACATACAATATTAAGGATGCAAGTTGAAAGGGACTAATCAAGTGGATGTTATAAGAGCGTTTTATAGAATCTTGAGGAATTATATGAAATTTGCCTTAACCAATGATATTGTTTATCTCTCACGACTATGTTTGCAATGACCAGGAAAGAAGACGAGAGGGCTGATGTGTTTATTTACGAATCTTAACAGGTGTTCAGTTTCTGAAGTGTATGTTTTGAGTAGCAACATTCCCAATGATTTTACTATACTGTGTCATTAGGTCCAGAACTTGAGTATAGATAACGTGAATACTTGCGGGCCTCAAACTTTGCTTAAGCTGGATCATTTCGTGATGCTCCAAAAGATTAAACATGACGTTGTTATTTGTGACTCAAGGAATGTCAGCTTATGCTCCAATTAATATTAAATGTGCTTTAGTTGCAAAATTGGTATATATAATGCTTGTACCGAACCATTTGGATCTGAGCTATTCAAATACTACCCACTTAAATGGCTTGCCGATTATCTCTACCTGGTTATTGTTAATTGTTTGACTACTTAAAATCCTAAATATAGAAAAATCCATCATTTAATTAAAATTCTCTAGATCTCATTCCGGTCAATCTCTCCCATTTCAGTGTACCGCTGTAGACTAAAAAAATCATGGAAACTCCATGAGAAGTTCGCGAAAAACATTTTACTATGGCCTATACCCACCTTATTTGGATTTTACAGCTCCAATTCTCTGAGGCATTGATTAATACAAATTACAAATTTGTGATTACAAAGAAATTTTGGTAATTTAAGTGAAATCACCCTCTTTTTTAGAGACCATGACGGCAGAAATCACCTAAACAGACGAGTAAATGCTAATTCACGTTGGCCAGATGAGATGCTCATCCCATTGGAATATTCCTCTTTCAATTCTTTAGTAATTCTGGCTGCACGGGTCGGTGTAGCATTATCATCTTAATAGGTGATGGCGTTCTTCTCCGAAACAGTTCTTGAACCACAAGAGTGTGAACTCGGTCTCCCAAAAATCCTTGTTAGCATCGAAAACTTGGTCTTTTGGAGGTTTAAGAAGTCCTTATCTTATGATCTTATATATCTTTGAAAAGAGCCATTTGGTATAATGTTCAACGATCATGCTACCCAAAGGTAAAGTGTTTCCACCATTTTGTCTATCCAATGTTTTTATGAAGTCCTGATTTTTTTCTGTTTGTATTTGATTAACAGCATAAACAAGTGTTTTCTCCATTAAAAAGATGAATCGACTGAAATTCTTTAGAAGTCGATATGTTAAGAAACGTAATCTGTGTGCCGAATGGGAAAAAGAGGAGCGAAATCGGAGATTCGTGGAAGTGATTCAGACAATGTGTGAGACGGCGTTGCTGTTTGGGACTGTGGAGACATCCAAGCAGATACCAAAGAAACACTAAAATTAAAAACTAGAAAGAATAAAGAAGTGTCCTTTTTTTCCTTCTTTAAACAAACTACTAAGATTTCATTTATTTGGTAGGGTAATGGCAACCAAGAATTGTCTGTCGCTGACAACTACTCCGTGGTTCTCTTTCTAAATGGATCAGAGATCGAAGGTAGGATCGAAAAGTCACATAACCAGATGAAAAATATATGTCCATGACAGAATGTTTCGGATATGTGTGGCATTTGTGTGGTGCCGGTTGTAGGTGTTGGGCGACCTAATTTATTGTTATCCAAATAGGCCAACTGGATTTGTGTGAATGCACTTAATACTACGCTCCGATCAAGAAATCTTACCTGCTAGGGGTAATTTGACTGAATTTTCATAATGATAAAATACTAAAAGAGCCGCATTTAACTAATACGGCAGGATAGTCAAGAGTCGAAAAGGCATTTAATATGTATTGCGAGGAACAGAATAGTAACAACAAAAACAACTATACATGTTTTACAGTCGATAAACAGAAAAAAAGATTCCGAATTAATCGAAAAATTTGATATATCTATGAATAATTTTCGGGAGTTACAGCAGTATATAAGAACTCCCATTACAGGTGAAAAAGCCACGAGAAAAGTTTTGTCTAGATTAGGTTGACGTTTTTATCGTTCTTAATGGTGATGTAAGCATGACTTTTACAGCACTAGGTATAAGTATACAATATTTATAGAGAAAGTACATGGTTTTCGAACTTATTGAATTGTCCTTAACTTGGTTTGAAAAACCCAAATCCTTTCAATTCACACACTTTTGAGGGGAAAACGGGACTAAGTGACCATGCTCATCGTTTTTAAATCCTGAAAGGAAATAAGTGTCGCTAAATCTTAGACACTTATTTTCTAATATTTATATTCTGAAATTACAGCAATTATAGAATTACCTAGGGGAGTATGTGCATGCTGCCAGAAGAAAGTGTGCAAGGAGACGATCTGATTGAACTCGTACCAGATTTATCAATTTATTTCTCTGCTATCTGTTCTTTGAAAGCCAACTTAAATGAGATCTCTACACCCAATTATGAAGTAAACGCAGGAGCCGAATAAATTTCTACTTCAGCAACGATATTGTTTTCATGCAAGCATGTACTTAGACAAGACTTATACTTAACCCCTCCGAAGCTATAGAATATTTATGCAATTTCTTAGCGAAGAGAACTAGTTCAGTTGGTGATTTCGGTTCCTCCATTATATGACATTCACATTTGATCTAGGTATCAAAAGAAACCAAACTGATGTGGTAGCTGGTTCCAAATGCGAAACCCATATAACACATGTTCTGGTTTACACCATACACAGTATAAAGAAATTCGAAGTTCTTAAATTGCGCCTTTGAATATAGAGAAAAAATTAACACAGCTGTCAAATCACCTTGCAAATATTGGAACAGAACCAAATCTCCTAATGCAGGACCAGATAAGGAGCTCATGGTGCATCCACCACAAACGTTTCTTCATCTACTTAAAAGTCATCTCAATTTGGAGGATGTTAACTGAACTAGATTGACATAGAAGAAGGAAAATCTGTTTAATTAAAAATATTAGTTCAAAAATGTATGCTTTAAAATTGGAATGCATTTTTGACGAAGAAGATGCCGAGATTGCTTGAAGATTAAATCACTTCGGCTTTATTCAGTTCTCGTTGTTATAGATTTTATCTTCCTAAGAAGGCATTTATGTTGTTATTTCTCGTAATTCTGCTTAACAAGTTCCTATTAATCAACTTTGAGAAATTAAATAATGGAATAACTGTCAATCCAAAATATATATACAACATATTAAGAGTATATTTATTTACGTCAAAACTCAAAATGGCATTGAACTTGCGATGGAAGAAATACTATTTCATCCTAAATGAATAATTGTTTGAAGTTAGTACAGCCTCAAGAAAATTAGCAGAAATGATTAGTTACGGATCCATAACTGTGTTTTAGATACGGACAAATTCTCTACAATATGTATTCGTCGGAATCATCGGCTACTAGAAAATTTACTAATGTTCTTCAAAGTGAGAGCTAGATTTCTAGATCAATTTGGAGTATGTTTCGATCTGCTACGGCTACATTAAGCTAATAAATGTAGCAGAGCGTCGGTTTGGGTTCTTTGTCAAGAGTAGCAATAAGTTGGTAGGTATTTGAGGTTAATTCTAGTCCCTTGAGATCGAGAACGCATATCATTGATCGAAACCTTTCGTATACTTAAAAGCTAAATTGTATAATTGGCTCAGAGCCACGTCAATCCACCCATATCGCCACTTATGAGTTTTCTCAATATTATATGATAATTGGGAACTACGAAGGGTACAGCATTCAAAAGCCCATATTTAAAAAGAAGTTTTCTTTGGATATATTACAATTTTTCCTGTTGATTACTGACTCCTCACAAAATTCCCATAATGTAAGTATTAGGATTCGAAGTTGCCTTCTTCGCCATGGATCCTAGTGATAACTTGATAGAAATGATTTAGTTTCATTTCTATGGACCTTCGATGGCAACATTTTTTTCTAAAATTACTTTAGGAAATGGTATATCTCTACAAATAAAAGCCGTATAGGCTGTTGATTTTATTTTACCAGTATGACATGGACAATTTCCGTTTTTAAACATCCTGCATACAATATTCACAGAAGAGTTATAGGATTTTCGCAACACTTAACTTTTTCTTACTAATTTCCTTCACTTAAAACATCTAGCAAATGTGCTATTAATATAAACCGTGTTAGTGTTATTTTTAAAAATAAGGTATAAAACAAATACCGTTTTTGTCTTTAGCTACATTGTGTTGGCATCACAAACATTTCGTAAGAAAAGAAATTCTGTAAGTAACTCTTATTTTATTACCGTCCACCCAAACCGAGGCTTTTAAAGTCTGGGATACCTCCACATTCACTTAAAAATGGCTAAGCTCAGATTCGCAACTCGAAAACCAAAAAACACTGCCTCGATTCTTGCGCTTCCTTTCAGGTTAAAAATCATGTTTTGCTTATCTGACTAATTATCTAATCAAAAAACATATTTTCTAATTATCATGGAAGTGCTCGCGTTGTAACCCGTGGCTTCTTCTTTGACTTTTCTAATGTTCGAATGCACAGCTTATGGTTTCTTGACTATTGCGTTTCTTCTTTGAGCATTCCTATTTTATCGGTTTATGCGCAAGCAAGGAGAATGCTATAAACTCTCAGATCGGCTCGAGTAAAGATTTTGCACCGAAGTCATAGGGGCGTTTCGTGAAAAGTTATCCTTACAGTTGTAGCTCTATTATACGTAGCTACCAAATAATTTTTAAATAAGTTTACTCCATTTTTTTCTTTTTTTTCTTTTGTGGCATGATCAAGATTCAGTGAGCTTTAAATTGTTTGTAAATTGCAAAATTCAATTAAATGCTATTTTCCTACTAGATGCTTAATCTAAGCCCATTCTAAAATTATCGCCTTAACCATAGCGGACCGTTTAGTTTGGTCAATCCCTAACTGACGGGAAAACGGGTAAACAAGACTCTCGTGACGCAGATCCAGTGACAAGAATTGTGGGGGCTTAGTCAGACCGCCACAAATGTGCTACAAGATAGTGAGATTCCATGTCAAGCTAATGTAAAGTACGAAGGTGCTATGTTGCCTAAAGTGGTCTGATTAATAAACGTTATGTTAGCTAACAGCCACAAGAGACGGGACGCGTGGTAACCCAAGGTTTATTTTATGAAGTGCGAGGCGTCATAGCAACGACTTAAACTTCAGTATATATTATGCAGAAATTAATGAAAGGTAAATAAATAATACTTTAAAACAAACAGGAAATTATTAATACAATTATCTAGAGATAACACAATCTTACTATTAAAGGGATTGAAGACGTTTACTGAAATCATGAGAAGTCCTAAAGATTTCGTTGTTCATCTGTTTGGAGGAAAATATCTGCCTTGTAGTTGATAAAGCAAAGGGATATCCTTTTGCTTAAACTGACGTTCGAAGTGTTATGTTAGCTAAAATGGTCAATTCAGATACGTTAAATTTGATAACGGCCACAAGAGACGTGATGCGTGGTAACTCCAAAACTTATTCGACGGAGTGCAAGGTGTCGTAGTAACGACTCAAACAGCTCTAAGGTTCGATAAATTATTGTTCAAGATAATCACAAATTATTAATATAATTTTCTGAAGATATAGCTCAAAAATCGTTTAAAGTGGCGTGGTTATGTCCTAATTTTCATCGCAGGCTTTTACCTACACAGCATATCATGCTCCACACTTGACAAACCAAACAATGGACAATGAAAAGCTTTCATGGCCTCAAGCTCCGTGCACGTTGCGACGTGTCTGCATCCATGGTTTGTCCAAAAAGTGTCATATCCTCTATCACGTAATCAGCCTTCTTTATTTATCTTTATACCACATATGTAGGATAAAGAATGGACTCTGGCAGCATCAGAGGTTACGATAAGTGAACGCGGCGTCTTCTTAGTTAATTAAACACTAGAACACTGGTCCTGTAAAATTTTCTAATATATTACGAAGAAGATCCCAGGTGATCAAGCTATTTCTTAATTGTCCATGGTTTCAAAAAATCTTCACGTGAATTTAGAGATTAAATTAAATTAGTGTAAAAAGATACCTTACGTAAAGGTCAATAACAAGCTTAAATGACAAACTGTGTGGTGCTGCAGCATATGTTCAATGGGGCTTTACTTATATGAGCGAAAATAAATAAGACCATGCATCTGTTTAAAGATCCATTTTATGACATAGCTTTGGAGACAAATTTCAAATATATACATTGAGTGGTGTATCGAAAATTGAAAGAAATTCGCTAGCTGTGAGGAAACAGTACATTTAGTGCAGTACAGTTGTTCCAAATCGTAATTTTGCACGACTACAAATTTATGCTCAAACGGTAAGAAAATTGTTGAGATATAATATAACTTACCTAAGCTATTTTTAAGCCAATTAACTAATCGCATTCCATAATTTGAAATTTGATTACTGTATAACTGAGTTTCGGTGGGTCTAATTAAGAGTCCAATGATATCAATCGGTAAATTTTTGCCAAGATATTCTCAAGTACTCAAGTTCATGTATTATATTTCTATTTAAAAGTGGTGGCTGTGAGTTTCTGGGTGGATTTATAGGGCTGCAAAAGTGGTGCTGTAGCGGTTAGTTATACTTTGGTTCTTTTCTTAGGTGGGTTTATAACGCACGATGTGGCAAAGATTCTCTAAACCAGAAATAGAGTAGAAAATGTGTTTTGGAAAAGGCGTTTCTGAATACATGTCTGATTAATAAAAAAATAAAATGGTCAATAGGATTATTTTCAAATAATCGGACATAGGGGTGATTCAAAAGTTCCAGATTCGTGGTGAGGGTTACACTCCGATTACCGTAGGATCACCGCAGACATATGATAATACTTGATAAATTTTCTATAACTTTCAAGGTTGAAAACATGCGAACTATGGAGAAAGGCAAAAACTAAAAATGCTCCCTTGGTCCCGACTTAACGTTCAGCCCATGGGTTCTATTTTGGATATTACTTGAAATCTGACGTTGGCGCACTTTTTAAATGGTCAGGTCACTACCACCGTCCCCATTACTGCACGTGAAATTTTTAGTTTAATTCTTTAGTGCACACCGGAAAACACCGTATCCTCATTCATCTAATAGTCAATTTGAATGGAGTGGGTTTGCTACCAACGATAGCCACTCCTCAAACAAAGACTCTACGAAACATACTTAACTGGGAATGGGATGCAGTCGAATGCGAAAATTGCATCGTCCATCAGAACCAGTGGATAATATGCTATCAGGAGACCTTGAACGTAGGTCTCATTCATTCAAGCATCTTTATCTACCCGAAACCTATTCAGTATCTGCACTAACTGGAACATCCACAGGACTTACAAATATCACCTCCTCGAAATCAACCCAAGAGTAAGAAGGAAATTAAAATAGAGGGATGATTAAAAACAACTGTACTCTGTTCCCCTACGTAATATTGAGAAAACCATATATATATATTAATCATCATATTCATTTTTCATTTATTCTGCTTCAAATTTGCTTTTCTAGACTTGCTACGACCCAATTTAAGGTACCTAAAATAAGATAAAAATAATTTTTTTTAAACTGTTCTAAATTGGTTATAATTTACTTAATTTTGAATTGTAAGCTATGAAAAGAAATAGCATGCATTCTTAAATTATAGCAAATTTGTAGCAAATACTAGTAGCCTAGATATGTAGGTCCTATTTTCGGAAATCTTCAAGAAAACCATCATTTATGTCTTATCGTAACATTGGTCATCCTCTTCTGCTCTCGGGATTAAAAGGCGACCAAACACAGTTTCATTTCACTGCGATATCTACCAGAGTATGTTTGGGAGGAGTAAATATCTACTTGAAATGCAAATCATGATAACCAAGAATTCTTTATTTAAATAATTAGCTGCTGAAAGCTTTGATCTCAATTTTGATACTGATCTTTATAAAATTAACATTGTCAAACAAACCGTGAAGCTTTGGAATGCTCAGTGACTTTCGATGTATTATGTTCTGTCTTGATTTAAAGGCTACCTCACAATAAGGTCAGAATATAATTCATTTGCAAAAGAATTAGCCAATCATGGTGTTTGGTACAATAGTAGCCATCTTAAGATAAAAATGGATCGTTCTGCACTCTCTTCTGGCCTTTATAACCGACAACGTTCTTGTGTCTTGGGACACAGTAACTGTAGGCGTGGTGCCTATTCGATTTGCCGACGTAGGGGCAATAGAGACCCGGAAAGCAGTCGCCATGTTTTGGTCTGCACTCGCGACCTCGCGTGCTGCAAGTCCACCACCACAACTTGCAGGATTCTACAATCGCGACACCTTTAATAGTAGGAAAAGCATGAAAATGGAATTGGAGGGCTACTTTTAGATAAAACAACATCTTAACCAATGCGTTGATACTCAATATATACCCCGTCGAACTGAATTGAATTTTCATTTGTGGAATAATAAATAAATTTACCTATCTGCAGCATTTCCATCATGATAATCAGCGCTATTACGAAGATAATTTTCAGTCTTTGTCAAAGAAGCGGAAAATTCTTCTTACTTTTTATATATTATTTTATTTATAGATTGCTACATGTGAAATGCAACATGTCTAGTATTTGAGAACTAATATATCAAATAGGTTGCAATTAAGTTGCAAAATAGACAGGTGGAATATTCATTCAAGCCTATAATTTTAAAATAGCATTTCAAGAATAAATTTGTTATTCAAACCGAAATCTAAAGATAAAATTAACAAAATTGATAATTAAAATATCAGAATCGGCAATTGCATTGATGATACTTTCGACTTCTCAAACTAATTATTTTTTCCATATAGGAGAATTTTCGTACAAGAACCCGAGTTTTCCAATCAATTTCATTTTTTTTGGTTCGGTGTCTTTTGTGGCTCCTTTATTAAAGGTATGTTGGCACAGCCAATTTGCAAAACCTTCGAACCGATTTTAGGTCTTCGTATTAGATTGGCGGAAAATTTCATAGTTGACTTTTGCTATATTTGAAATCTTTAACTTCACAATCATAAGAGAAAATAGATAAATTGAAACGAAATCAATCATGGAACAGTTTTATGCAAACTTCTGATTATTGATAAGCATCCAAATAATGAGATGTTCCGATTGTGCTCTGACATCGAGAAATCCCTAGAAAGTCAACCATAATGATAGCAGGCAATAAAGACCTTCAAATTGCTAAGATACAATACTCTCATAAAAGGCAGTGAGAAGGAATTCCGTTTTTAACATTTGATGGGAATATTTTGTGCGACGAGTTGTTGAGAAGGACAATTCCTGAAATAGTGCCATATTTATAACTCCTTTATTATTTGAAAAGCATACCGAAGAAACGCTCTTTATTGCTTTAATAATGTTTCTATATATGATGCGGTTATTAGCTGATTATATATGATTCAAGGAAATTTTAAATTGTTATTTGATTAATTTAGATGGATCTTAAACGGAGTGGCCTCCCAATAAACCGGGTTTTCAGAAACAGTTTTACAAAAGGCAACTTACCTGCTTCGTTAGAAATGACTGTCATGAGTTCTCACTTAGAGGTTATTTTGACATCGCTCCAACTTTCTCCGTTTAACGAAAGTATGAGATAAATAATGTTGAGGCTCGATGCCACCTGAACTCTGTAAAGCCAGTCGACTATTAAAAAATGAAAGACAATTGCGACGGATTCAATTAGACAGTGACTTCATAAAATCAATCCGTGAGACTATCTGAATGATATCAGACTATAGGTTTTCTCCAAATTAGGCATGACATTGTCGAAAGTGCCTATATGGAATTGGCAATGTTTACCAATCTCCTATTCAGCACCTTGTTGGCAACTTTCACGTTTTCATCGCTCCTACAATGTTTGGCATCTACTACCACACAAAACCGCATACACGTTGCGTCCTAGCTGTGGTTGCTCCATGTCGAATATGGTGGGTCCTTACCATAGTCAGCCTATCGGCTTCCTGATTAAAGATATTTATCTTCATACCTCATACATATCGGACAGAGCGCGGACACCGGTGGCTTTGGGTGGTTACTAGTGGTGAATCCTGCGACTTCTGGAGTTTGTTAAGTGGCTGGTGAGCGCCTGAAAACTGGTCTCTACGAAACTCACTGATACCCAGTGATGAAAAACTGAGACGAATACCAACAAAATCCCCTTTGTTTTACGGTCTAGTAAATGCATTTATCCTCTTTATTTGTCCTTGTGATCAATCAGTTTTCATGTAAATTCAGAGGAAATTCTGATTATGTGAAGATATGTGCAATTTCATCAAAAATGATTTCAGAAAATCAACAAAATGTTCAAATTGTGGTCTTTTGTGTGAAAGGTAAGGTACCTTAAATAATAGCGAAACAATAACGGTTTTTCAAAGTTGATTTGAAAACAGATCTCCCGCAAACAACAGTTGAGTCACTTGATATTTACTTGATATGTCAATTCTTCAGATTCATGATCTGGAATCTTTCAGCACGATTGATCCCAAAAGCATTTCGGCCTTACCAACACACTCCATGGAATGCTCTGTCCTTAATGCGCATTCAGGAAGTGTGATGATTGTGTATCTTAGTAAACAAAAAAACTGAAACTGTTGTTCATTGTAGATCTTTTCACCAAAAAAGAAAGTGGAATCTATTATTTGCGATATATGAAATAACGTTTAGATGACTTTCGAGAAAATTATTCTCCATTTTTACCGGTTTGCCGGTTTAGCTCATTTGACTTCTCTATTTTCACCGAATTTTGAAGACATCGTAATGGAGACCCGTTAGAATAGCTGCAAATATTCCAACATTTGGTCATTACCTGGCTCTTAAAAGAACCTTCGGATTTCTCGAAAGATTCCTCGATTATCTGGGAACAAATTCGAGAAATTCATTTACCTTAATGGCGGACGTGGAGAACTAAGCTTATATATTAGTTAGTATCATGGATTATCACGATTTTAGTGAAATTTTATTCAACATCATTTCAGAAATCATAATTAGAAAGCTCCAAGAAAATCTTTTACGTTTATTCACTCTTAATTTCTTGACAAAGATGTATACTTGCAACTCCCCAAAGATTGTGTTGACTTAAAGTTTTATTAGGGAATATCTTGAAACTATTTATAATATTCAAAAGCATTATGATCTTAAGTACGTAGATTCTCGGGATTCAATTTCTACTTACTTTTTTGACAATATTTTAAATTAAAACTACTATTATTATTGTTATTATTATTATCGTACTAGCTTTCGTACTCCTGTCGGTTTCATTTGGTTCTCTCGAGTATTGGCTTTTCAAGTCAGTCGGTCTCAGCAATAATCGATTCAATCTAACTCTCCAAATCTATCTTCAGGTACTGTGTTGAACGAATTCTCTCACTAAAATGGATACAATGTCTAACTTATTGATGAGCAAGACTTTCTTTCCAGGATGTTAAATTAATCAAATAGGACCAAACTATTTAGCTTAAATGCTAATTGGATAAATGTTCACATTTCCCTCTGAATTCAGGCAGTTGCAGTTCCATCGTGTTCTTAATCCGATTAGTAACGGACGTAATGTCAAAAGTGTCTAAGCATTCGTACAACTGACACATTACGTTTTTATTATTTGAAAATTGGAATTGTTTAATTGAAATATCATGTCAATTTTAAGACCATAAATGCAAGGCAAAACCAATTTTGGTGTGAGTGTGTTGGCACATCCACTGCGCTGCCAAAAACGGTCTTTTCCCTACCATCTCAACCGTTTTTTGCATCAAATAAATCCTATTTGTGAGGTGTATTACTAGATTGTTTCTTCAACAAATGATCTAGGAGTAAATTACTGTAAAATCATTTAAGTTGTTGAATATTGCAGTTCGCCGACTTATATGAATGATCGAGGGGATAATTAATTATACATTTACCGATTCTGATTACAGCTGTATAGAAGATTTCAGATAAATTTAAAAAAGGTTTCATACAATTATCACTTTAGAAGGTTGAGGAATTGTAAAGTTAACAACTAAATAAAAACATAGGAAGAATTCAGTAGTGCATCGAAGCTATCTTAATTTTCGCAAAATAATTTTTATCTAAAAGATGTTCCATACAAAATATACACTAATGTTTTCTGGAACAAAAATTTTTCCATAATAATCACCTTAATCACCAGGAATAGCTGAATAGAGGATTTTTAAGATACAAAGATCTAGACGAGAATTAAGGTACTCATATTTCCTCAGACTGTTGTTATAACACTCATTTGAATTAAACATTTTCAAACAGTGTGCATTTGCTCGCCATAAACTATGTAAAATCTTTCATTGCGTCGCAAGAGATTAATTCGTTGATTTGCGCTAATGTGATGCAACAAAACAGCAATTTCCGGCACATAATTATTTATTGTTTTATCTGGAAGCGTTTACAGTGATTCCAACAAATGATTCCACCCCAGAGAGGTACTCGTCGTAAACAGAAATGTATATTAAAAAGAAATGCATGGCGTCGAATCAGTATTTTAACAGTCACAGATGATAAACAGTTTAGAACGGAGAGGAAAATGTAGATATCATGGATTAAAAAATTGCATATATGGAAATTTCTGCAGTTCAAACACTCCATACACCTTTGGTTAGGCTCCTTATGGAAAGCAATAGTTAAAGAGACGGAAGGATGAGAGTGTGGGATAGGTTTGCATAACTAGGTTCCGGCGGAGGTTCATCTTTTGGGCTACAAAGAACAGAATATACTAACTAGGAGGAGAGGTGTCCACGACGTCCTACTGGCTTCGTTGCAGCTGGTTCTTTTTGCTCTTAGTAGGTAACATAGCTGCATTAATTCTATTTGACTTCTGCATTTCGAGTTTTCTGCAGTCCAGTGAGTCATCAGAGAACGTCAGAGAATATAAGTTAATGTATTTTTCTTTGTAAGTATGCAAGGTTTAAAGATGTATTGTTTAATCAAGTACATTATCAAATTTTGCCATGGCGTGTTAGTTTTAATTTCACTAGCGAACAAGAGCCTACATGAATATTATTCAATCAGTAAGCATAAAAATTAATTCTACTCAGCACTATTTAGTTAATGTAGCCTAACTCGTTACGTTGAAGAAGCTCTAAATGAATAAAGCCAAAAATAGCCCAAGAAAAAAGTCGAAAATGACGCCATGATATCAACAAATAAAAGGCTCTTGAAAACTATGGTGCAACGACCTCTCTGTGTTGGAGCTACGTATTTATTTCCTTATAATGAAAGCAAGTTAATGAGATCAGTTTAATGACTCAGATAATTGGGCATTTGATTCAATGAATCTTTCCATTTCGTACAACAAGTTACATCAATTTGAAAACCGAATATTGCGATATGGAATATTGCAGCTTGTAGAAGTTTGAAATGTGAATACAAATATAATGGATATGCAGCAAGTCATTTTTCGGAACTTTATTATCTAAAGTTCACTATCATAATATAGGAAAAACAGCCATATTTTCAGTCATTTAAAGAATTATTCATTCATGAATTCAAAGCCAATTTTTTTGACAACAAATTACGCCTTTTACTGAAAAATTGTTTTAGGGTGTAAACTTATGAGGTCCGCTGCAATAAAGAGAAGATTTGTTTAGTATACAAACCAACCTGATTTAGTAAATAGCTTTAATATTCTCTTTTCTGTAATAATAGAATATCCCGTCGATAAAGATAAAATCGTAACAATTTAATACTTACAATAAGGAAACTTTGTTTCGCTTTTCAAATGTATCAAACCTGGGTATGCAGTTGGTTAAGTGTAGGACATTCAAAATTTTCATGTGACTAGAGAGGAAAGTTGCTCAGAGACTTGTTATTTGCACTACGAACTTACGCTCGGCCAGAAAAATGCACATTTGTCTCACATTTTTGCCTTTTATTCTCCAAGTAATTTTTTTCGGTAAGAAAATATAATCAATGTTAAGAGAGGGATTAAAGTCTGTTCCTATATAAATTAGTCAATAGCTACGCTTTTGAGTAAATACAACTGCACTTTCTTTCAGAATGCATAAACGCATGTCCTTGCTCAGAGAAATATCATCCGTGCACTCCTTGGGAGGATCAATGCTGTTCTCGTCTTCGTTGTATACCCTACAGAAGCTCCTATCCATACTGCTTTTGTCAATGACCAAGTAGGTGTTTTGGAAGTGCTTTTGCTTCCAAATGCTTCACTGCATTTTTTGGTTGGAATTCAGTTTTCGATTTCGATGAAATCTAATTGGACTTTTAAAACATCGCCGATAACCCAGGATTGAATTTAGACCGATTCCTTCTTTGGAATGAGTCACTTCAGGCCCCTATGCAAATCCGGAATTCGCCAATGTATTAACTTAATGTTTAATTTTGCTCCTCCACCTATAGTCATATAGCAAAATAACGGTGATTTCGATAATCATTCTAATTGAATGTCACACACAATAAATATTCATTAAATTGGTTGAAATAATCCATTAGTAAAGGTGGAGAGGCTTCAAATTCACACGATTTTTTTGAAGATTATTTAAAAAAGGAAAAAATATTTTCAAAACCAGAATATTGAGATAATTTGGAGTTACCAGATTATAGAAAGTCCCTATAAGTGAAAGTAGGATAGTATAATTTGCAGTTTCGGCAGGAAGGCACTGAAACTATCGACGTATATTAAAAAGCCGCGAAAAATTTCTCCAAATTTCATGGCTTACAACATAGCAAAAGCCTATTCAATAACGTAAATAAATATTTACTCTGCCATGTATAACATCATTTTATTAAAGGTGAATAAATACTCGAGGATATGTTAAAAGGTTTTCTTAGATTAAATTAGAGGTAAAATGTGCTACAAACATAGTATCAGTAAGAATGTGTACATAAGCGTACATTTTTAATAAGAAGCAAATTTAGTTCTCCTTTGAGGCCAATACTTTTTGAATACTAAATTTCATCTAAACGACGAAGATATCATTACTCTCCGTAGTAATTGAATTAATAACTGCCTCTCTGCACAAAAAACACTCCAATCTGTGCATATGGAAAACTGCAAAGAAAAAGAACTTGAGTAGTAAATAAAGTAACAGGCATTCACTCATAAAAAATTCGCTACTTATCAATTCGATCATGTAAGTCTAGTTATCATCGAAAATACCCAGCCAGCCAATTTTGCCCCGCATTAACGCAGATATTACGTCTTAAGTACATGTGCTCTATTTATGAATATTGTTTGGAACCAATTAGAATTCCTAAAATCCGCCATTGCCAGTTCGCTAAGTCTGTCATATTGTGCTACCCTGATTGTTGATTAAACTTTTGAAGGTCAGCTTGAAAAAAGACATTATTCTGAATAAAGAAGATTTTGATGCAAATCAGAATATGTTAAAGGAAACAAAAAAGCTGTTATTCAGAAAAAAACATACTATGAAAGCCAAGGAGACAATATGCAATTTATATCCACACGAAGCACATTTATAATGCAAACAAATGTAACGTGTTGACAAAGCCCGCAGGCAGAATTTCGTTAAATGTTTAATTTATATTTTTTTAGAACATGTATCAAACATTTAAATAAGCTCTTACATTTTCCGATGACACATAACAAGTTATTGTGCGTACCCTGAAGGGAGTTCAAGGTACTAAAATGCATACGGGCTAGAGGAACCCCTTCTTCTCTCCCTTAACCAGGACCTGGCTCAAAATCCCTTTATTGATCTAGACGTCTTGCAACCTCCCCTACGAGACAATAAATGACTCTCTGGAGAAGTGCATGCAAAATCGTTGATGCTAAACGTTCAATCGACAGAACAGCACGTGTTCATGCACTCGTTATTACTTATGAGTATGAAATGAGATAACATCCTAGATGAGGGCACAGCTTGATAACCAGTTGGATAGGTAACGGAGGACATTATCAGCCACTACGTCTGTGGCCCACAACACCATGCCCAAGCACAATGCACATGCTCCTCTCTCATAGCACCCTGCAACTCCACTCAGGTAGTCACAAGGTAGTGATCCGTGCCCCCTAACCTCCCTCATCAGATATAGAGACCTTTGCATCCTTGAACCTAAAGGCATTTTGGTAATCTGCTCACAAATTCAGACCTACAATCACATCCATTCCGGTCGCAGCATGGTACTTTTGCTCAATAACCACGTATTCTAGACCTTAGGGAATTCGACTTCATAAACTATTACCGGTACTACGTTTCCCGTACTCTCTTCGGAGTCGTAATCTCTCCAACCACCTCAGGGGCTGTTTTTTCTCACACTTGAACTACGATACAAGCCCAATGTCGAATGATTCCTTCGATCTTTTACACAGGGTCATCTTAGGTAGTTAAAAGGGAAAGTACCCTAGTTTGCCTGAGTGTATGGTGTTTGCTTACTCTAATTCCTGCAAGTATTTCAGTTTTTATCTTCCTCGTGTGGTTGAATAATGAGATCTTTTGTAAGCTATCGGAGAAGGCATAATAATCACGCTACTAGCTCATATCTGGTTTCATTTTTGGGCGTTTAGTTCAAAAGTATTGCCCATTAATTCTGCTTGGGTTTTGAATCAAGGTTAATTGGTCGGTATTCCGAATTTCACTGAAATTTCATTTAGAGCTGTTTCCTGTGGACGAATGCTGCAGCCTGTTTCCTTGTCAATCTTAAGGAGAAGGAGCAGGGCATGTGTGAATTTTGCGAAAATTTGCTCTCCTTCTGCCCTCAACACTTTCATGGCACCCACGTCGGACGAGGATGTAATGGCTGTCTCAGTCTTGTAGAGGTCAGTCGGCAACTAAAGTTCGGCAGGAGATTGAATTGTCGATCAGGTCTACGCCGAGAAGAGAAAGACGTAGAGAAGGTAGAGATGTAATAAGCCATTGCACAGAACAATGATCCTAGTAAATTGAAAATCCCAAGGCATTGAACCTGGTAAAAAAGTCTCGTTTCACTTCCTCCGATCTGCATTTCTGCTTGTTTACTTCCTTTAAATTCAAGTAAGTAAATACGACTTAGGCATTCCAAAGTCATACAAAGTTTATGATTTTTTCGATTCTTGAACTCAGTCTGATCAGTTTCTACAAAAGTGATCTGATAGATGTAATATGTTATCTGTTTCAGTCTTATTCCTCACTGAGGGTAAGGCAAATGTGAATATATATGCGGTCACTGCGAAATACTCTTCCGCTAGCATTTGCAATCTTTGCAAATAGTGCAGTCTAAATGAACCCCATAGACCTTCAATGCACAGGGTGGTAGTAACTGCCTAAATAGTTGGCTAAGGAGAAATACATTTTTATTTCATCAAGATCGAATTAAATTCTACAAATAAAATGAGAGTCCCATGACCAATATGGGAATTGATTTTCTCCGTACCGGAAGGTTTAATATCTCTTGTGTGTGTGTCAGAAATTTTTTTTGGAATTAGCAATCAATTTATATATTCAATGCTTAAATACTCATATGTGATTAAACTCTCCAAGACATAAGTTCTCTTACATAACCATATATTTACAGGGCCGTATATCTCGCATTTAGATGTACAAAGTAAGATTCTCTCAACCAGTTTTGATAAGGCTACCCGATTTTCATTGTTTAAAAAGACGGACATTAAGTTACCAAGTTCAATTTAGATATAGCTTGATAAACTGCTCTTAATTAGAAGCTGTTATCGATGTTTGAATATTTGTGTGGACATCATCCAGTTTGGTAAGGTTTCGATCTACCGTTCTGTATTCATGAACTTATAGGAAATGTCTTTGATATCAACATAAAATTTAATTGATCAATAGTGGCTTTATTACTGCCTCCTTCAACTTGGTGTAAGTGTGCTCCTTGCTTCCTTGGAGGGGAAAAGGTCCCTTGATGATGGCAACGTTCTCTGGTAGCTTTTCGTTGACTACATCGAACTTTGTCATTTTACTCCTGATGTTAGCTCTGCGGAATTGTGCTTCCGCAGGGCCACAGCAACTTACTGCACAGCTAAACAAAAAAGGGCCTTTATTTACTTTTTCGAGTAAAAGGCAATCAAAAGGTTTAAAAATTATTTATTATTAAGTAAACAATAACGATTCTCCCTATGAAAACCCCCCTAGAAAATTAGTGAGTTGGTAAATGTTACTGAAGATGGTAAGAAAAATTCCTGAGCACAAGGAGGTACAGGTCCCAAGACACACAGTGGTCATCACCTTACAAGGTATGCAGACCATGTAGTGGAAAAAACTTTTGTTTTGCTAAGAGGACATTCTCTATTTAAGCCAAGGAGTGTAGATAACATTACTTTTTAGCTTACGGACCATGGTACTTATTTTGCTGAATGTTTTTATTATTCTCACAACTAAATACCTTTTTTGGCAGAATGCCCGCCTTGTAAACGCACTTAATTAACCGATTTGCATTATAATGTGGGAGAAAATAAATGTTTTCCTTTCATTCCAGCTGGTTCTGTCCCAACCCTCGAAGAAATCAATGCTTTAGCTAGCAAAAAAATCGCCAACTCTTTCAAAAGAATAGACCGTGGCGATAGACTGCTAATTTTGCACTACCCAGAAAATGATGGTTGGCAATCAAGCTGCCAGAAAACGCATGATTTGAAATTGACGTACGTTTGTGAAACGTCAGTTAGTAGGATTTAACTAAAGGAATATATGGCGAATATTGTAAGTCAGATTTTGTATGACTCCATTGTATAGTATAGACTAATATTTTTTATTAATAGCCCAATGTTCACCGTTTTACCGATTAGAAAATGTCTATTTTCTTGGAGAATCTACGTTTTCACACAGAATATACTCTGTAAATTAACAATGATTTAAAATTGGCAGAAACGCGTAACTATTGGGCTGAGAAATGTGACCTCCCCAGATGGGCCTATAATTCGAACTGCAGGAATCTATTTGACAAGTTGAAAAGACAAATAAAAAACTTATAATTAATTGAATGAATAAAACGGTTATTGATTTCTGTGGTAGCCCTTTATTTTTTCAAGGCATTTATTGAATTTATCTACTTAGTCTTTAATTGTTGGGCCACGTCCATTTCCAGGCAATTTTAGTGAAGCTATCAGCAGGAAATTAGCAAATAAATTATCAAAATAATTTCCAATAGGCTAAAATGATACTTTTGCGAGTGGTGTGTGTTGTGCATTTTGGGCGTTGATTTTTCGGCGATCGCTTCGAAATCCTCCAATGCACTTCAATGCAATGCTCCTGCTTATCCGATATTCAAAAAGCATCTAACATTTAAACTAAGACAGTTGGTTTTATAAGAAACCACAAGAAATTTCGCTTAGTCTAGTGCTCATTTCCAATAGTCTCACATGAATATTGTCAGGCGATTGTTTCCCACAAATTTCCATAATCACATGCTTTTTTTCGTTGATAGCTACTCCAAATATGCAGTTGTAAAAGGTTTTAGGCAGTTAAGTTTCTTTTGCGAATACCTCCAAGGCATTTCAACCGCGGTTGCTAAAATTTTAAGCTTTCTAAATCTGAACTAGATTAATTGTGATATTATTAAAAAGCAATATACTTGCCACCTCTCAGACGATTATGAATCTACGCAAATTAATAATGGTGCACTTCATAAATCGGCATGTGTAACAAAATTATGTACATTCACAAATGCGAGTTCGAACATTAGTTATAATTTACGTAAAAATGCTAAGGATCCACACTCTTTAGCTATTGGTATTTGATAGCACATCAAATCCTTTTAAGCGGATCGCTCAATCGCTGACGTAGAGGAATCGAAAGACTCGATAACCTTGTATAGTGTATCTTTTAAGATGTCTGTGAACTGAATTAAATCGCATAGACGCAAATCAAAGTAAAAATAACAAACGCTCGAGGTGGTAACCTTATGAAAAATAGTATAGTTATGTACATTATGAAAACTGCGATTTTTTAAAAAGAGATTAATTTTAGCTTTAATAGCTCTACACATAACTGATGGTTGATTAACTAGCTAACATGTGCTCTATCGCATTTCGGGGGAACATTGGATCCACAGGGACTCGTCCCGATCAACTGCTTGGCGTCCTTGAGATTGCATGGATTAACAATATCGCTTCCTTGAATTTTATCCAAGTCAACGGTCTCGGGTGTTGTCCAATAAGCAAGTAAATATGCACAAGATGCCCCAAACAAATTACCTCCCAAATGCTATTACTAATAATTAAACGTGAAAAATGTTTTATTAAATATTGTAATATCTTTGGAATTTTGGATTCCTTTTAGAGAAATACATGTTTAACTTTTTGAAACTAGATTTCAGAGGCTACATTGGACAAATGATGTTCCTAACTATTCACATTAGAGAGTAAATTTATGAGGCCAGCTGTCAATCAGCCAGATAAAGTGGTGAAATCCAGCAACAACTGTCGACTCCTCCGTGTCTCGTTCCAAACTTCATTTGGGTAGGCAAGGACCTTTCTGAGTTATGCATAGGTAATTAGTCCGTTATATAGTCAATGACTCCTTAATTAGATCTATTATCAGTTATCATCCGATGTGCCAGTTATTTATATATTAGCCGCACCTACAAATGCTTACTTCATACATGGAATAATACCTAAGCTTGAAAACCTTCTAGATTATTGGATATCGCACTAGTTTAGGAAGTATCAGCTTCATTCTAGATATAGGCACGCAAACCCATTTCAAAAGTACCAATTCAATAAAATCAATTTCGATAACTGATGATGATGATTAAAAAATAAATCGAGATGTGCTTCGTCCAAAACTTAATGAGGAATTAGCTTTTACGATTACAGTAATCAAAATAACGTATACGGCACACGATTTATATGTACTACTACTAGTTAACCATGAAAAGCACCTACTCGAAAAATGCCATCAACTGGATTTTCGCCAACTTTTGCGCTCATGTTAGTGCTCCCACATTTGACAATTTTGCATACCTCAAAAAGACTATTCATGTATCTGTAAACATCATATTATGTTTGACACAAAAATGGGAATTTCAAATTGTTTATTGCTGTGTTTGCGATTATTACCTCAAAGACTGATTGAAACAACATTGATACATATACACTAGACAGAACTTGGCTTGTATAATTGCACTTTAAAGAGCATAGTTTGAGCGCTTGGGCAACATCTTTGTGTAAGACAGATCTACTTAGTAGACTCAAAAATAATAAAGATTTGTAATTAAGGCAGAGTAAGTGATTTTGTTACCCGTATACGCTTACATTTTCACCGATGCTCGATTTTATTCCATAACTCGTAAAATCGTTTTCATATGCATCTTCTCGTCTTCGGCCTATTACTAAAATAATACAGCCTAAGGCTACCTTTTTGGTCTTGGTCTAAGTAATTTCCTTGACAACTTGGAAAAAACCTCAAGCACATAGGATGAATATACTTTATCCAGAGAGCTAGTTTGATCATTTCAAGTAAATACTGTGGAAACCTAAATCTGGTTTAGATTTACATTGTCAAGCCAGTTGAAAATTTGGAAATTAGCATCTTTGAAGGAAGTGGGGTGGAGAAATTGAAACTAAGTGGTCCAATCTACTGAAGCGACAATTTTGCAAAATGGAATAGAAAAATCAATTTTTAGGAAAATATAACCTAAATTGACATACGAGAACCCCGAATGTTTGCTAAACACCTAAATTAATTTAGTAGAGTCATTTTGAGCTTTACAAAATCGAGGCAAGATATGAATGAATTTGCTGTAACGATATGACATACTAAATGAAACACAAGCCACAGGGAAGCCATCAATTCAAGCTTATTATGCTATTGTGAAGTACAGTACGTGTTAGGCAGTCAGAAGACGGACATCACCGTAGCCGGAACCTCAAAGATCAAGGAAGTTTTAATAACGATTATGTAAAAGAAGTTTATTAAGATAAACCACAACTCTTTTTTTGGAAGTTTCTAAATATTAATTTTTGCAATATCGTGTGATATCTGTGCTACGTTCATTGTAACCAAATCCATCCCATCTCACTCACACCATCTCTTTCGTTTTCAGGCTGCAATGGTGGTAAACAAGTCGTCGGAGTACGTGACATTGTTGCATTTCATTTTTGCATCATGCATATAACGGGTATGCAGACTTAGATGCGAAATTAAAACTAAAGTGACTGCCGGCGTCAATTCTTTCAAAGCATTTGGTTTGTCAGGTACCCGTCAGCTAACAATGGCATCCAGCCCTTATTTTCAACTCACAAATCGTCTTTGGAGCAGTGGACTCCATTGCTAATCCAACAGAGCTTAGATAAAGAAATGTATCTCATGAAGTGCCTAATCAACCGTTATTCGTAAACAATTAGCATAAACTTGTATGGAAGGTTGTCAGACTTCCCTACTCTGTATGGTGTTGCTCATTTCCAGATTATTCTATTTCAGGCATGTGCAAGTGAAGTAATATCATTAGTATAGTGCAATCAAAAGAGTGTGTTTAGAAGGCATGCAATAGTATTTTACATGCTCTGTCAAAGTTACTGAACGTTGAATTTCCTAAAGCTCGAAGAAGCTTTTCTCCGTCTATATTTGTTCAAAACAATGATTTGTATCGTGGCTTTAAAAATCTGACTGAGGGCCGTTTAATTTAAAAACAACGTGGAACCACATAAGTTATTCCAATAACAGGTATTTTAATGATGGTTACACATTACAATATTTTAAATTTAATCAGCATAAAATTTTGAGGATTTTGTACAATCAAAACTCCCACTAAGTGGACAGAATATCAATCCAAAAAGCCAATTAAATGTAACAATATTACTGCTTTGAGTACTACTATTTAAAAGCGCTGATGGGATTCTGCCATCAAGAATGCCCTATAAATCTCTGTAGATTACTACCTTTCCAAAATCGTCATTGATATATTTTTATTACCAGTTGGAATTGAGTGAGGTCTAGGTGTTGATTCATTCCCAACGTTACGTCTCTCGGATACATGAGAATCGAGTGCTTAATTACAAATAATGCGTGCGGTCTGGACATGGGGTGGTGAGTTCTTTTCCTAATCGAATAGAGCACGGGTCGGCGGAAGCCGTCAAGTGGATTATCTGATTATCCAGTGTAAGTGCAGATATCTCAATGTTAACTAGTAGCAGCAACACCACTTGACGTGGTTTCCCCCGCCTTTTCTCTGTTGCGTGTTCTTAATACAAGCTATTAAGTATTTAACTATTTTTTTAATTGAATAATATCATCCTAATCGAACTCAGATTAGTGCAAATAGAAATCTACTTGAGAATATGCAGAGTCAGATAATCTTGAAAGCTAACTTGTGTTTGCATTTTGTTTAGTTATATTAAAACATTTATTTTGCAATATGCTTCTAATAAAAGTAAGTTTCTAAAGTAAAAACATTTATCGTTAATGTTGACTTATTAGTATTTTAACTTGAATTTCCTTAAATGGGCCACATGTACTTACATTTCCTTGCAGTAGGTGTTTTGAAATATTTTGTTTTAACGCAAACTGTCTAGGCGTCAGCAAATGATTGCGATTAGACATACGATAAAGCACTAAATTACATTAGATTTTCAGTACAGTCCTTTTATGAAATGCAGGCAAGCCTAGAAATGTTTACGTGGTTTTCAGACAAAAGTGGTCAATTTATTAAAAAGCTCGAGTAATTTATTAACTACGACGACATTTTCAACAGTACCTATAATTTGTGTCAATCTCGTCGACACGCTGACAATATCTTGCAAAGTGCTGTGATTCGATGCGCTGAGATGCGAATCATGCAGCATTCTGGGATATAGCAGGCGGCAGAAGGAATTTTTAAAATTTTGCAGAATATAGGGAATTTCTTATGCCAGTAGTCATTAAAATGCAGGAGGCATTGAATGAGTTCTAATTAGGCTCTCGTTAACCGAGTAGTTTTTCTAGGATTCTGTCAGTATATGTTAAACAATTTTTTTTTATATTACTGACAAATGCGTTTTTAATAGGTTTACCTTTATTGTTACAGCAAATCGTGGTGTAGTTTCTTGCTTGTATGATTTTGTCTAGCTTTATAGGTTATTATAGTGAAGAGGAAATCTCCAAAAATCATTAACCTTGGTTGTTTTTGAATGCTCTGGCAAAAACGTGCTAAACAAATGATCAAGCAGATTGCAAGCCAGGTTTGCATTTAACTGTTACTTTGATTAACTAGTTGAACAACCCTTTTTTACCTTCACTCTTAGCGAAATAATCCTTTCCATGTGATTATAAATACAAATCTTTGAAATAAACTGCCCCCTTTGACTTGATAGTTTAGGAACCTTCTATGAAAATTCACTAAAAATCGTGGGAAAACCTTCAAAAACATTAGCAAGTGTAAAGACTACGTTTTAATACGAATACCTTTTGTGATTATAAATATAAATAATTATATAAAAGAAAATCACGCTACACTGTTTTCATTCCTAGGCCATCTGAAATCAAAAACGAATATTCATTCATTAAAATAGTAGGTTTCATCTTAGGTACAACAAATAGTTGACTTTACCGCGCCTTAACTGGCGTAGAGTTGACTGCCTATGAGGTTTCTTGAACTGAATAAGTATTGATGAATAAATTCTTGTCGTGATCGTGTCTGGTCTGGTCATGCCGCTTATGTAAAGCAAAACTGGAAATGTCTTTTCCATTTAAAAAAGTCAAAAGACAATGCGATGTTTTAATTGCCTCTAATACACATTGAACTTTCCTTCAAGTTTGGAATATTACTGAATTTTATTGTAATATTTTAAATTATACAAGGGACTGATTTTCGAATAGAAAAACAATTGATGATACACTTGCAAAATAAATTACATGTATTTTAGCATCCCATTCCGTAATAAAGTGGACCGCCCTTTTTTCTCTAGTAAATGTCGGTGTTGATCAGTCCGGTATCTTTTCTGAAAAACGCATACCATTCTCTGTGCATGACATTCAGGATTAGTAATACTAATTAAATCTATTTTACACCTAATATATATGAGTTGATTATTAAACTAGCACATTACTAGCACTATAAACTACCTTTTAAAAATCGAACCGAGGGTTCTAGACACAGACATTTCAAAAACGTTTAATCGAATAGAGGATATTAATGTGAAATATCGAAAACAAGCACATTATTTATTTGAAAGATTCTCGCGGAATGTTTTGAAAGTGCTTCAACGGTTACATGTGTTTAATGTACATTAGCAACAATGCTTTAAAATGTAGTGAACGTTATTGAATTAAGGTATTGTAAATCTTGTTAGATAGTACATAGATCTCTGAGGGCAAAGGTCAAATAAAATATTTTATTGGAGTCTACGGTCTGAAAAAATATGCATTAATTCTTGTCACAATTTACAATAACCCTCATAAGGATGTTTTCTCTCAGTAATTCTCAATGGTTATCGAGTTATCTTCTCACATGTATGGTCATTTTTGAGACAAACTCCTGTTTTAGACGAGGCTTTGCGACGCTTAATCGTGGGATTTATCCTGTCAAATATGTCATAGCTGCATGACTCCAAAATTTATTTTTGAAATGAAGTTAAAAGTTTAAACAATCACAAGTAAATTAATTTAAGGGTATTTGGTAATTCTAATAATGCGGCTATTTTGCTTACAAAAAGTAAGTCTAATAAATTTTAATGATAAAAAATAATTTGAAGAAAATTATATGAAAATAATTGCTTTTAAATCTACAGAATATCAGTTCAAAAGGAAAAAATCTTGCACTCATCAATGTAATCAAAATTGTTTTCATTTATTGTGATGATATTACGTAGTAATAACGATTCAGTTAATTGCGAATTATCAAGTAAATCGTAAAATGCTCCTTTCACGATTTATTGTACAGAAACTGTATTGGTGTTTAATATGTACTCCAAACGGTATATGGAAATAAACTGTCGGATTAACGCCTTCACCAACATTCCACACATCGGCTGCGAGAAACACGGTGATTAGTGCTCAGATATTTACGGAGAATACTTTTGCAGCCGGGATGACGAAATTAGTCAGGTGAAGAAAAAAAGCAGCAGTATAATTATATAAATACACCATCTGAAGTGGTTTTCTCCACCTTTTTGCTATTGAATCACTTAGATTAGTGAACAATGTTGTCCTATCAGTTCCAAGCCGTAAATCTTATAGTCCTTGCTTTTCACGAGAATACATCCTGGTATCTTTGCTGTATGATTCTAGGTTAGTCGAATTGGACCATTCACGTGCCCAGAATGTTGCAAACTACCACAAAATAGTAATATCTGGTAGTTTACTTCACCGAAAGGTGTAGAACGTTAAAATATATTGTTTCAATTTGGTTGTCCGGATCCAATGATTTGGTTGCGGGTAGTAATGTAATGCACACTGCAGGAATGCATATACAATGCACAGCATTTAATGGCAATCGAAACATTCCACATTCCAAATGGATTTAACTGATGTTAAAAAACTTAAGACGATGTGCACCTTCTGAGAGCCTTTGCTATGAGTTTTAAGTTACGCTACATTTACCAAAAATATTTCAAAATTAGTTCAATAGAATTTGTTGCAAATTAATAAATACATTAACATTGAGAATTTATCATCATTTATTGAATAAACAGCCCTTTATTTTGAAATTTCGGCTGTAAGGAGTTTGCTCATGATGAATTTGCTTTCAGAAATGCATTTTGGCCCTTTCTATCAGAAACCGGTCATTTAGAAACTGTTGAAAATTTATCTTCAAGTCCGTTTTACCCCTTCTCCGAAATTAACTCTAATCCTACGAGTACATTTGTTGAAAATCCATTTAAGTTAACCTTATATTCCAGTCAAAATCTCTCAGTCTAACTCCCTTTCCTACCTCAAAAATTTACGTTCAATAATATATTCGTCTTCCGAATAATATTCTACATTAGAAAATATGCTTGGTAACAATCAGTAGACAATATAGGAAAAAATAGTAAGCATTTGTAATGTATTTCTTCTTAACCAACTATTTAGGCAGTTACTACCACTCTGTATATTGAAGGTCTATGGGGTTCATTTAGACTGCACTATTTGCGAAGATTACAAATGCTAGCAAAATGTATTTCGCAGCGTCAGTGACAGTGCAAATATATTCTCATTTGCCTTGCCCTCAGTGAGGAATGAGACTGAAACAGATAACTTATTACATCTATCAGAAACTGATCAGACTATGTTCAAGAATCGAATAAGTCGAAAAGTTTGTATGACTTTATAATACCTTAATAGTATTTACTTACTTAAATTTAAAGGAAGTAAACTTGCAGAAATGCAGATCTGAGGGAGTGAAATGAGATTCTTTATTACCAAGTGCAATACCTTGGGACTTTCAATTTCTGGGATCATTGTTCTACCTTCTCTACCTCTCTCTCTTCTCGGTGTAGACCTGATCGACGAATTCAGTCTCTTGCAGAACTTTAGTTGCCGATTGACCTCTACAAGACTGAGAGCCATTACATTTACGTCCGACGTGGGTGCCATGAAAGTGTCGAGGGCAAAAGGAGAGCAAATTTTCCCAAAAATCACACATGCCCTGCCCCTTCTCCTTAAATTGGCAAGGAAACAGGCTGCAGCATTCGTCCACGGGAAACAGCTCCAAAAATTCTTAGTGAAATTAGGAATACCGACCAATTAACCTTGATTCAAAACTAAATTAGAATTATTGGACAATACTCTTGAACTAAACGCCCCAAAATGAAACCAGATATGAACTAGTAGCGCGATTATTATGCCTTCTCTGATAGCTTACTAAAGATCTCCTTATTCAACTACACGAGGAAGATAAAAAACTGAAATACTTGCAGGGAGTAAGCAAAACCACACACTCAGGCAAACTAGGGTTATTTCCCTTCTAACTACATAAGAAGACACTGAGTAACACATTGCTGTAGTTCAAGTGCGAGAAAAAGCAGCCCCTGAGGTGGTGGGAGAGTACAGGAAACGTAGTACCGGTAATAGTCTACATAGTCAAATTGCCTAAGGTCTAGAATATGTTATTGTAGAGCAAAGATACCATGCTGCGACCTGAATGGATGCGATGGTAGGCCTAGATTTGGTGACAGATTACCGAAATGCCTCTAGGTTCAAGGATGTAAAGGTCTCTATATCTGCTGAGGGAGGTTAAGGGGCACGTATCACTATCTTGTGACTACCTAAGTGGAGTTGCAGAGTGCTATGAGAGAGAAGCATATGCATTTTGCTCGGGTATGTTGTTGTGGGCCACAGATGCAGTGGCTGATAATATCCTCCGTTAGCCAACCAATTGGTTATCAAGCGATACCCTCTTATAGAGTTTTATCCCATTTCATACATATGCACCTATATATCCACTTGAAGCCACCACCTTATGCGCATAACTAATAACAAGTGCATGAACACGTGCTATTCTGTTGATCGAACGTTCAACATCAACGATGTCGCATGTACTATTCTAGAGGGCCATTTATTGTTTCGTAAGAGAGGTTGCAAGACGTCTGCATCAGTAAACACAATTTAAGCCAGGTCCTGGCTAAAGGAGAGAATAAGGGGTTCCTCTAGCTTGTGCGCGTTTTTTGTGCTTTCAGTTGCCTTCAAGACACGCACAATAATGTGTTATGAGTCACAATGTCGTCCAACAAGATCATGCTATTTTCTGACTCATTTCAAAGGAGTGTGCTCTCGAGAACGCTAACTGCATCCGAAAATCTAAGAGCTTATTTGAATGTGTGATACATATTCTAATAAAACATAAAATTGAGCATTTAATAAAATTCCTCCTGCGGGCTTTGTCAACACATTGTTGCATTTGTTTGCATTATAAATGTGCTTCGTATGGATTAAAATTGCTTATTGCCTCCTGCTTTTCTGAATAAAGTTTTTTTTATTTTCCTATCCATATTCTGATTTTTAGCAAGATATTTTCTATTTAGAAAATGTCTTTCTTCAATCCGACCTTCAAGAGTGCAATCTTAAATCAGAGAAGCACAACATATCAAAGTTAGCGAACCGGCAATGGCAGTTTTTAGAAATACTAATTTAGTCTAGACAATATTCATAGACAGAGTACATGCGCCTAAGGGGTAATATCTGCGTTAATGCGGTACAAAATGGGCTGGCTGGGTATTTTCGACGATAGCTAGATTTATATGATCGAATTACCAAGTGGCATAATATTTTGTTATGGACGTGTACCTGTTACTTTAGTTACTACTCAAGATCTTTTTCCTGGCAGTCTTCCATATGCAGAGAATGAAGTGCTTTTTTGTGGAGAGAAGCAGTTAATAATTCAATTACTGCCGAGAATAATGATGTCTTCGTCGTTTAAATGACATATAAAATTCAAAAAGTATTGGCTTCAAAGGAGAACTAAATGTGAGTTTTTCTCATTGAAAATGTACGCTAATATACATATTCTTGCTGATAATGTATTAGTAGCACATTTTACCTCTAATTTAGTCAACGGAAATATCAAGGTTTATAACCTTTTAATAATTATTTCTTCTAGTATTTATTCACCTCATTAAGAAACCATGTTGTACAAGGCAGAGTGAATGTTTGTTTAAGCTTTTGAATGATTATCGAAATCCGCGATTATTTTGCTATAGAACTATAAGTGAAGGAGCAAAATTTAACATGAATTTACTACAAAGACGAATTCCGGATTTACATAGGGGCCTGAAGTGACTCATTCCAAAGAAGGAATAGTCTAAATCCAATCCTGGATTATCGGCGATGTTTTAAAAGTCCAATTAGATTCCATCGAATTCAAAAACTGACTTCTAACTAAAAAACGCAGTCAAGCATTAGGAAGCAAAAGCACTTCCGAAAGACCTACTTTGTCATTGACAAAAGCAGTATGGTAGGAGCTTCTGTAGGGAATACAACGAAGCCGAGAACAGCATTGATCCTCCCAAGGAGTGCATGGATGATACTTATCTGAGCAAGGACAAGCGTTTATGCATCCTGAAAGAAAGTGCAGCTGTATTTACTCGAAATTATTGCAACTGACTAAATTATGTAGGGACAGACATTAAATTCCTCTCTTAACATTGATCATATTTGCCTACCGAAAAGAAATGTTACTTAAAGACTGAAAAGGCAAAATGTGAGACAAATGTGCATTTGTCTTGCCGCGTCTAAGTTCATAGTGCAAATATCAAGTCTCTGAGTAACTTTCTTCTCTGAGAATAGAATTCAGAGTCTGCATTGGATAACTGATGTTCTAAGCTATTCATATTAGAGAGGACATTAATGAGGTCAGTTGTCAATCAGCCAGATAAAGTGATGAATTCCGGCAACAACCGCCGACTCCACTTTGTCTCGTTCCAAACGTCATTTGGGTGGGCAAGGACCTTTCTGAGTTATGCATACGTAATTAGCCTGTTATATAGTCAATGGCTACTTAATTAGATCTATTACCAGTTATCATTCGATGAGATAGTTATGTATAACTAGGCCGCATATACAAATGCTTACTTCATGCATAGAATAATTCCTAAGCTTGAAAACCTTCTAGATTATTGGATATCACACCAGTTTAGGAAATATTAGCTTCATTCTAGATATAGGCACACAAACCCAGTTCAAAAGTACCAATTCAATAAAAGCAATTTCGATAACGGACGATGCTGATTTAAAAATAAATCGAGATGTGCTTGGTGCAAAACTTTATGAGGAATTAGCTTTTACGATTACTGTAACTAAAATAACGTATACGGCACACGATTTATATGTACTACTTGAAGTTAACCATTAAAAACACCTACTCGAAAAACATCATCAACTGGATTACCGCCAAATTTTGCACTCATGCTGGTGCTCTCACAATTGACAATTGTGCATACCTCCAAAAGCCTATTCATGGATCTGTAAACATTATTTTATGGATGACTCTGAAATAGGATTTTTAAATTGTCTATTGCTGTGTTTGCAATTATTACCTCAGAGAAGGATTAAATCAGATATGCACTAGACAGGACTTAGCTTGTATAAATGTACTTTAAAGAGCGCAGTTCGAGAGTGTGGGCAACATGTTTGCGTAAGACAGATCTACTTAGTAGACTCGAAAATAATAAAGATTTGTATTTTAAGTTGGGAAAGGGATTTTGGTACCTCTATGCGCATACATTTTCACCGATGCTAGATGTTATTCTATAACACACAAGAACGTTTGCTCATGCACCTTCTCGTCCTGGCTTACTACTAAAATAAAACAGTCTTAGGCTACCTCTTTAATCTTGGTCTAAGTAATTTCCTTGACAATTTTGGAAAAGTAGCATTTAAGCATATAGGATGAATACGCTTTATCCAGAGAGCTAGTTTGATAGTAAAAGGAAAATACTGCTGAAAACTAAATTTGGTTTAAATTTACAATGTCAAGCTCGCTCAGCCTCGCTCAACTCCCCACTCCCAACTCTCATTTGGCCTTTCAGTACCTTCACCTCAGAGTCGCCAACGTGGTTCTCTCCAATGCGTAGGTTCCTAATGCCATTTGAGTAGGAAACCAAGTCGGAGAAGGAAGACGAGAAATAGGTGCATTTGAAGGGACTTGAAATAGATATGGGCCGCCTCCTCTCCCAGCTTGGCTCAACTCCCAACTCCCAAAAGGCCTCTCAAGCCTTTCTCTTCCCAGTCGCCATCCGTGATTCTCTCCCAAATGTAGGTTCCTAATGCCATTTGAGTAGGATGACTCGTCCTTCGGCTGGATCCTGTCCCAGGTCATAAATTGTATACAGAAATTTGTTTAAATGAACCGTCGAATCGCATGCATAAATACACCCGCATGGTTGAAAATTCATCACAATCTCAGTCGCCATGCCAGAGGTATCTTGAATTAATACCTCTAATGAGAGCGCATTTGTACCTCCCATTTGGCTCAATTCCCAACTTCCAACTCCAACTTTCAACTCGCATCTCGCAACTCGCCTTTCAAGGCAATCACTATTTAATTTATTATTTCCATGTATTAAACATTTATTGCTGTCAATTTTTAAATGGAATGTGCGAAAGATGGATGCACATCGACGTGATTGACACTAGTCTCATCTTAATCTGAGTTATATGGCGAATTGTATCATCGTTAAATTACGATCTCATTGTATATATATCAATATATATATATATATATATATTATATATATATCGATACCTTTATGAAATGGGTTGTTTGCTATAAGTTTATTAGAAAATAATGAACGAAAATCGTTGGAACATTCAAAACAGACACATATGCTTTCTCATAGGTTTTATTTTAGCAATCGCCTTACTTTCGTAGTATTTGAACATCAGTCAGCATCTAACTAATATTTGTGGAATTTCTTTTCGTGCAAAAATGTGGTGTTCTCCGGCTTACGGGCTTTGAGGTTCAATAATAATCGGGAAATTTACAAAAAAGCACAGTTTCCGGCATCATTTTGAATCGTGAATATAATTATCGATTTTGCAGAAAATTTTCAAAGCCAGTGCAAATGAGTTTTCTCTTTAGGAAGCACAATTGCCAGTAAATTGAAAGTCCAATGTTTGACCCCGCCTGAGTTCAGATAGGGATTATCTTCACTTTGAGGGAGCAGCTTTTTTGGAATGCAAGTAATACCGCCCCTTCGGCTTATGGAATTTTGAAGTCCAATTGAGTACCCCTACCCATCATGTACACAGCAAATAAGAAAATGATTTATAATAGCGAGCTCATTATATCAGCAAAAAGCGTTGTTTGGTCAAGAAATTTATTAGTTTGGAAAAAGTTATGTTCGAATTTGGCAACTGCGTGTTTTTGAACTTCTTGCTTGTGATTTTCCATTGCCTTCGAAGGAGAATGGAAATGATTTATTCTCAAAAATTTCTCCGATATAGTACACGTAAAAAAGATTCCGACTTTGAGTATGTGTTATGTTATTAAAATTTAATGCTAAAATATGCTTAGTCAAGCATGAAGTCACCACTAAAGTCAAATTTCCTTCCTTTAGCCAAATGCTTAGTAACTTATCAGGATAAACGCTATTAGTCATGACAATGTCGCAAAGGTTGTGGAATATATGGTTCACGGACCAAGAATATGCTTTTAATTGACTAATATATCGTAGGTACTAATGCGGTTAATGTCTGTAAATAATATTTTTTAATAAATATATCTTTTAAATAACTACTGCACATTTTTTGCTGAAGAGAATGCATAACGAGACAAATTTACTGAGAGGTCTATCTACAACGTATTTGTTTATAATTAAATGCCAAAAGGTATGCCAAAGTTTAAAATGTATTATTTGGTCTAACTGTTTGATTCAATTGTTTCTATTAAAAAACTTGAAATCTGAATACGATGTAAATACTGCTATTAGTCTTTCACAATGTTGAATATATTCTCTTTACGTAATAGTCTTCCAAGAGATGTGTTTGAAGTTAAAGTGATTGTCACATTAGGTAATGATACTTCCAAACACTTCCGAGTAATAGATAACCGAAGGTGGAAGTATAAACTTGTGTCAAGGGAAACGAACTGGCACATGATGTTGACTTCACGTTGCGTACGGAGTCGCATACACTAATTCTCGTTACAGGATACAAATGGTGGCTAAGCGCTTTGTGATTGATGCATGTCGTTGGCGTCCTGTCTTTGGAACCAGTATCCATATCAGCACAGCGTATAAGCGCTACATACGCCCTGCCCCACCCTCGCACCCCCGCCTTGAATCCGTGGTCAATTTTGATGACGGAGGGCCTTTTATCTTGAAAGGATGGTAGTTGGGCAAATGTTTGCGGCAACGTACATAGTATCCGCTACGGGTGTGCAAATGCCATTAACCAGGGAAAATGGAACTGAGAATAGCGACCTAATTTTAAACGAGTTAAAAACTTCAATTTGCTATTTTTAATAGGCTAATGGGGATAAACCGGAGAAAATTGATGACTGCTTTTACCTGAAAGCTGAGCCGGTATAAGTAGTGTAGAAATAAAGCTGGTTCTCCCTATCTACCGGTAAGTCAGGCTTGACGGAAGGTATATAGTGGGTTTAAAGATGTGGACACGGTGGCTAAGAAGGATGGATGAGCAAAACGATGAGATGACAGTCCGTTTCAAAACACTTTATAGTTTGGTTTGGCAGATATAACCATTTTCTTCTCCCCTATATGCAACCAATTTCCATGTCATAAAACAAACGTTAAGTAGGAGTGCATTAAGCACAGTCTGAATTTAGAAAAAAATGAAAAAGTCAACATATGTTAAATTTATTAAAGTTTTAATCAATATTATGCTGCTAATCATTCGCAAATAAATTATCCTGTAGGCTTCCAGACAGGTGGGAGTAAGAGGAAGAAATAAGTTCATGATAATAAGATGGTAGATGTGGCAATTTCTCCCAACGAAGTTCTTTTATCTTTTGTGTCATAGATCCTGCTTCATGTGGTCTTGCGTGGACTGACTGTGAAATATCACCACCTTTTCCACTCACCAGAAGCTTAGTTTAAACTTCACATTTGCTGGCTCTAGATATGAGCATGAAATTTTGCTCTCTTTAATGGGTACGATTAACAATTATCCCGGTGAAAGAAGAGTTGCAATTTGTCTACGATTTCCCATCCCGACGGTTATGAAATGAGCCTTTAATTCTGAAATTGTCTCTGACGCTTCGAATTTCGACTAAGGGCCCATTTTCCAAGCTTGGAACTTTTCAAAGTTTATGAAGATGAAAACGATGTTTGGTTAAGTGGTTTAAACTTAGCTTACTTGCTAAATTATCAAATGGTAACGCCGCACACGCTTCTTCAAGGCTTTTTCATTAAGATCCTCATCAAACTTAACTGGTTTCGGTTTCGGACTGAGTCTAATTCAAACAACAATTCCATTCCTTTTCAATTTATTTGACCGTTAGGCTAGGGATCTGTTTTCCGATTTGACTTTTCATTGTATATTGTAATCCCTATTGAAGCATAATCAACTTTTCAGATATTTTCATCACGGTTTCTGGTGCGAAAAACAAAAGTGGTTCATTGAACAAACATACATGCATTTATTTGCTACAAATGAGCAATTCAACAGTTTCGTGGGCACTGTGAAACTGACTAAGTGGGCGTTTATCGTTAATGTCGAAATCTTTTATGGAAGAAACTCACACTCAAATGGATTGGAGGCCGCCTCGCAAGGCTAATTTTAACAAGAAATTCAGATTGCATTTGAGTTCGATTTGAAGAATTTATTGGAGTCTTCCATTTCTCAATTGGACTCAGGATAAAAGTCTACTAATCAAGCAGGTAGTAACAACACTCCTACATCAAATAAGCCCTAGTTTCAGCTCCATTTTCAAACGCACAAATGCCTAATAATCTTTCTCTATGTAGTAGGAAACTTTTTTAAAGTTTTAGAAAGAAAATGATGCAAGAAGTAATAAGCTGTCTTCGGCTCACTTGAGCCAGGGATTCAGATTGTTTTGCGGTACGATTTGAACAATTGACCTGAATCTTTTCGTGTGAATTCAGAAATCGATTTGAGTTTAAATTTATGGAATATGGCATTAAGTGAAATATTTTTAATATAATTTCAACCTTGATTTCAGCTCGGGCTTAATTTACCAACTCGACTTTAAAACGAATTTTAAGACTTCAGAGAATTTCTAGAAGATAACCTCGTCGTTTCGATTCTGAAATTCGAAGCTGGTCCCGTAGTTTCTATTCTTTCTAGTACTTTTGCAAGTGTCGATGTGAACAGCACAGACAATTTCGCGAACTTAGGTCGTTTGTGTTCTCTCAACCACTTCATCGTTTTAACAGCATAGAAGCACTATTCTTCACATACACACCTACACGTAGACTTATTTTAACGACTAGAGTGTTCTATAACCTTCTAGTTCCTATAGTCAGTGCTTCATACCGCTTTCACAGACCGGCAATCGTTGTAGCTCACTCTAAATCTCATGTGAGTGCGTGTGTGCTGCTTAGCCATTGTCGCCGCATAAATGAGCACAAACCCCGCGAGATTCCAGCGTGCTCCAAAGGTCATCCGATCTCACCTGACGATGGATGTGTCTTTGTCGTAATTATTAGAAAAAATGATTAGGAACGTTGGTTGACGTCATCCATTGCGTTCTCTTGGAGACCTCGCTTCTTTGAGATCATTTAGTGATAGCGGGAGGGTGTCTATTGAGCTACACGCCTCTCGGGTTGTTATTAAAAACATAGTAGACCGGATATTCAATTGATAAAACGTCTCTTGTGTATGGGGAAGTCCTTCTCATTAACAATTGGTCTTAATCATATCGCTCTAATTGAGGATTCGATTTGAGTTGGTAATGCAGTGGTTTCAGCTTGGGATTCCTCAGCGACCTCTCCATATTTCGAATTTAGATTTAAAATTTCAGAAAGACTGCTGTAGGTGGTGTAACTCAAAGTTTCATTTTATTCTGAAATTTCGTTTTATTTTCAGCGCAATTTGAACAATGTTTTAGACCTATGCACAATCATTTAATTTTTATACGGAATTTGCTTTAGAAAAAAGACATCTTTATTTTCATTTTGTATTTTATATTAAATATAGTAGTTACAACCTCGTCAAGAACTTCAATCTGGATTGCTTGTGCGAAACTATAAGATTCCTTCTGCTCAAACACAAATGCATTAACTAGATAGAAATTACCCAAATATTGCATGAAATACGTAGTAAAAACATGAGAAAATTTTCAAGCTCAGCAAAAATTTCGAAACGGGCGACAATATTTGTCTTCCTCGTGAACGGAAGTTTCAGTTTGCACAAAGCTATCTTTTTAACTCACTGGTATCAGTGAGTCAATAGTAGTAACCGTTTTACGTGCACTATTTTATGAGATTGTATGTTTTAATTGTCTCTATTAAAGATTCTGGCTCATGGTGCAGCGAAAGTTTTCATTCTTAATAGGCTTCTCCATTTTCGCCAGTTTCCCGGGTTTTATGAAACCGAATAAGTTGATTGTCATTGTAAATGACGAAAATTTTTCGGCAGAAACGCACAAGCAAAAGGATTGAAAGTCACCTACCAAACATACAACTCAAACATTAATTCATATTAACCGCTTTTTCAAGGTAATTCAAGCCCATTTTCAGTTAAAATACCCTTCAATTCTTTTAGAGACCATGGCGGTGAAGAAAATTGAATTATTACAAGACTCTCTGAAATCGACGACTATTAATGCTCATTAATAGTGAGGTTAAGATCTGGCATCGATGCAGCATCCACCTGGCGAAGAATGTGCTCACGGTGGGGGACTACGCGCGGGTGCCCTTTCTGCCGGAGTCGGAGCTGCCCGACTTCGCTAAGCCCGCTTTCCAGGATCGTGTTGCCTCCTCTCTCGCTCCCTCCGCCTCCCGGCCTCGCACCTTCGCCAACTCAAACTCCAACGCCGCCGACGAGGTGACTGTCTCCTCTTCCTCCTCTTCCCTTCTCTGTCTCCCTTCTCTGGTCCTTAATGACCGTCTGTTATCACCGTTCTTTCCCACAGAGCTTCAAGGAGGAGCAACTGTCGAAAGTGCAACTGCTGACGAGCCAAAATGTGCCGCGAGAACGAGCGATTGCGCTGTTGCGAGCGACCAACTGGGACCCGGACATGGCTCTGGTGCAGTACATGAGCAGCCTGCCCTGAGGGACGGTGGAGGGAGAGAGACACTGCTCAAACCCCCCTCCTCCGGATCTCCAACTTACCACCACCCCCACAATAGGCCTTGTTACCCCACCCCGTCCCCTCCCCCAAACGGACTTGTCAAATGTGTACCCCCAACCTCTTTAGTTTTGTGTAACTCCATGTGAAAATTTATTTGTGGCAAAACACCATGCCTTAGTAGTGAATTGAACTCCTCGCTTTTGCCTTCTTTGTCTCTAATGCCAAGGGGGTGGTTGAACAGTCAGTCAGTCAGTCGATAAGGCGTTTGAGAAGACTAACCTACAAGTAAGATTACAATAGTTTCTTGGAGTGGGTAGCCTTAATTTTGATAACTCTTTATGGTTTCTGTGTGGTTCAGTTGAAAGCACTACGTAGGATTCCGTTTTTACTGCCATTTCATAAGTAAAAGGTTTTTAAGCAGAGAGGAGGTTAAATTACTTAACAAAGGTTGATAAAAAATTAGTCCTAATCAGCATTCCAATTGAATGCACAAAGGTTAGCCAAAATAATGGAAACACCCTTTTGTAATATGGCGCACGTTCACATTGTGCGTCAGTTACAGCCTCAGTCCTCCGAGACATTGCATCATACAAATTTTGGATTGTTTTAAAAGCAACTATAGGTCATTCTTCAGTCATTCAGCATTCGCCAATCAATAGCAAACGGTTAAATTCCTCCAATTGCTCACTGGTAAAAACTCACCAAAAAGTGGTTGAAAACATGATACTACTGACATTGATTAGGTAGCACTTACCATTTTTTATGTTGAATACAAATAAACGTATGCATAACAATGAATTAAAATTCAAAAAAAGATAAAATGAATTGAATTTATTGATTTTGAGTATTAATCTTCATTTATCTTCATTAATCTTCATTTAGCAAAAAAAGATTTCCAACATTAATAAAATGTGCTCTATTTGTAAAATGAAATACGACTTTTAAAAAAATTTCTAGTTTGTTTTAAGATTAGATTTAATTAAATAGTCTATTTCCATTTGTTTGTGTTTAGTAATATTTTAATATGTTGCCTTACATAAGCAAGTTAGGTATGAGTCGGTAGGAATTCATCAGTCACTGATGAGAAATCGAATTGTATTCCTTAAGAACACATTCAGATGCACAAGTAATTTTTTGCTATTTTGAGCAGTTTCAGCACATAATGTGTAAATATCTCATGTTGAATGACTCATCCTTTGGCGTGATCCCGTCCCAGTTCATAAGTTGTATACACACCTTTGTTTAAATTTACCGCGAATGGCATGAATAAATACACTGGCATGGTTGAAAAGTCATCACAATCCCAATCACCATGCCAGAGGAATCTTCGATGAATAGCTCTAATGAGGGCACATTTGGATTTTCCTCCGACAACCTCGTCTCGTCCTTCGGAGAAGGGAAAGCTCTAGAAACCGAACGATTTGCACACATTCGTCTCACCAGCGTTGTCGTCGTCTAATATAAAGGAATTCAAGGGAACACTGAGATAAGTTAGAGCAGATTTCTGTGATTTTTGAAAAGTCTTAAGTCAAACTCCGCACCCACAGCTTTCCCACTTTCATCGATAGCATTTCAGTCGATTGTGCATCCAAAAGTCTCATTATCCTATAAAGTGCATCTTAATATTGTCGTTATTTTGAAACTCGCTGTCGCATTTCAGGACAAAGAAACAAACAATTCCATTGTACGTTTAAGTTTAAATTATCTATTTCACTATCAGAGGTTATTTTGTTAGCTTAATTTATTATTGCGAATCTAAAGTATTCAATAAGTCCGATTTTACAATATCTCACGTATATGTATAGATTAAAAACATGTTCTAACAATATTGAATTTAGTTTTTGCAATCAATTACTCGTTTATTGAAGACTTTCACTAAGATTATGTGAAATGTACCTAGTAGGTGCTTACTGTAAATTACCCATCTCGTTACTAGATCTAACAGCGTTTATGAAAAGATGAATCATCCATGATTAAAATAAGAAACGCACTAGTTTCAAAAGTCCAGTGTATGTCTTTTGAACGATAACCCGGGGTGTTCTGAGTAAAGAATCAGGCCGGGTAGAATGGACATTCAAACATCCATCGCCACGCAAGAGGAAAGAGCATACAAGATATGAACCAACATGAATATAAGTAGAACATCACGAAAAAGAAAGAATGAGTAGAAAAAAGAAGAGAAGTTAGTGGATTTGATAAGACATGAAATAGATTTGTGCTCCATCCTCTCCCAGATTGGCTCAACACCCAACTCCCAACTCGCCTTTCAAGCCATTCAAGCATTTGGAGCCCTTCTCGTCCATGTCGCCATCCGAGGTTCTCTCCCATTTGTTGCAGGTTCTAAATTCCCACAGAGTAGGAAACCAAAGACGGGGAGGAGGATAAGGAGGAGGGGGAGGAGGACGAGAAGGAAATGTATTTGATAAGACATGAAATTCAATGAGCCGCATCGTGTCCCAGCTTGGCTCAACTCCCAACTCCCAACTCGCCTTTCAAGCCTTTCAATCCTTTCGAGGCTTTCTCGTGCCAGTCGCCAACCGAGGTTCTCTCCCATTTGTTGTGGGTTCTAGATGCCATTTGAGTTGGAATCCAAGGGCATTTGTACAACTGACCTGAATGTTCTCGTCTTAAATCGGAATTTGATTCGTCATGAAAGTCTTTGAATGAGGCATGTATTAGAGCACGTCGATTTCACTTCAGCATTTGTTTCAACTCACGCTTTATTTACGAAACATTTAACAGCCTCAATCTTTTTTCTGTATTTTATCATTAAATTTTTGATTTCAGAGGCCGAATTAAGGAGGTCTTTATAACCTATTGCAACATGTTAGTGAGAGATTCAGAATGTCTATTCGTTGTTTGTGTTTGTATGTATCAAGTGTTTTACCTTTCTCAGTCACAAAGCACTTTTTCTAAACGGGTCCCTCGCAATCCACCAATTTCATGGGCATTGTGAAACTGAACGTGACGGCTACGCTATTGGCAGAAATGCATACACACAGACACGGATTGAAGGTCGCATGGCAAATGCTTCTTCGATTAAAGGGTCTAGAGTGGCCTTGACAGCGATTTAAACAATGCTATGAATCTTCCAGACCAAATTCCAAATACGATTTTAATGGAATCAAGCAAGAGATGACAGCAAGTGTGATTTCAGTTAAGTCGTTGTTTCAGCCAGGGACTTCTTAGCAAAATGAAAAATATCCTCACTCGTCTCTTCTCATTTTGGTGCACAATTTGAAACTTCGTTCATTTTAGCCGGTGCGTTTGAACAGTTGGCCTTCGTCGTATCGCTCTAATTGAGGATTTGATTTGAGTTAGTCATGGAGTGGTTTCAACTTAGGATTCTTCAGCGAACTCTCCATATTTTGAAATTAGATTTAAGACTGCTGTGGGTAGAGTACCCCAACGTTTCATTTTAGCCTGAGATTTCGATTTATTTTCAGCTCAATTTGAACAAAATTTTTAGCGCTACACATTCAATTGAATTTATTTACGGAATTTGCTTTAGAAAAAAGATTTCTTTGTCTTCATTTAATAATATATATTAATATATAGTAGTTATTACCTCATCAGATACTTGAATCAGGATTGCTAGCACGAAGATATAAGATTTCTTCTGATGAAACACAAATATATTAACTAGATAGAAATTTTCTAAATATTGCTTGGAAATACGCAGTCAAAAACATGATAGAATTTTCAAACTTAGCGAAAATTTCGAATTAAGCAATAATATTTGGCTTCTTCGTGAGCGGAAGGTTCAATTTTCACAAAGCTGTCTTCTTAACTCACTAGTGTGTCAATAGTAGCAACAGTTTTACGTGCGCTATTTTATCAAATTGCATATTTTAATTGTCTCTATTAACGATTCTGGCTCATGGTGCAGCGAACGTTTTCTTTCTCAATAGGACTCTCCGTTTTCATCAGTTTCCTGGGAATTTTGAAACCGAACGAGTGGACTGTCATTGCAAATGTCGAAATTTTTGTCTGCAGAAACGCACACTCAAAAGGATTGGAAGTCACTTCAAAACGCACAACTCAAGTATTAATTCATATTAACTGTTTTTTTCAAGGTAATTCAATCCAACAGTTTCATGGGCATTGTGAAATCGTATAAGTGGACTGTCATAGCGAATGGCGACGGTGACTTTGGCAGACAGGTATGCAGGCAAGGATTTAAGTTTGCTTCGAGCGGGCTCAAAATCGGCTAGTTATCAGAGTGGCTCTGAGTGCTATTCGAAGAATTCAACTGTATATTCTCAACCCATTTCGTAACATTTTTTAAAGTCTAAATCACTAAATCATGTGTGGATTAATAAAACTTCCATTTCATTGCAGCCATGCTTTCAGCTTGTTCTTCATTTACAAAGTGAGGTAATTCATCACATCGCCTTCTGTTTTAAAATTATATATAGGTTTTATGACAAAGATTGAAGGAGAAGGGGATAATATGTCGTTTCATTTCAGTTAAAGGTTCAGATAGCTTTTGTGGTGGACTTGAATAACTGAAATGAATCTACTCTTCCCAATTGGGAATTGAATTTTATAGTCAAGGGAACAGGTATGGGTGCGTATTTTATTTTGTAAGTGCTTAAACCTTACTAATATCTCCCCGTTTGAAGTTAGATTTGGGATTTCAGAGAAAGAGTAAGGCCTAAAGAGATAACCCGTCATTTTCGCACTTCAGCCAGGGATTCAGATAGAGTTCGTTTTTAATTTACATCGAAGTAAGGTTGAGGAGTTTTTTCGGAGATGCCATTGTCTTCTAAATTAGAATTCATGTTGAAGCGTAATTATTACTACCCTTGGAGATAATCAGAGCATTTTTCTCTCGAATATGAATCACACATTCACCAGTTTCATCGGCATTGTGAAACTGAATCAGTATACTGTCGTCGAAAGCGTTGATGGCAGAAACGCACAAGTCAGAGAACTGAAGATAACTCCAGAGTGCCTTTGAGTGCGATTTGAATAACTCAGATTCTCCAATCCTTAATCAGAAAATCGATTTAAGATATAGATCAAGAAATCGGCTATGGGGTGACGAAATTTCTAATTTATAAGTGGTTTCATTTGCAAACTGCCTGAAGCCCAACCCACCACACTCTATTTGGAAGCAGGATTTAAGAATTGAGGCAAAGGATGAAGAACGACACGATAACCCGACAATATTTGATGATGTCTTGTTGGGCTGCTGGTTAAATATTCACCGACTACGGGTTTTAAGTGAGCTCTTTCATAAAAATGTACTTTTTGGAATCACCCTACATGTGTCTTTTGCGCCTTGTTGAAACGAGGCATTTTTTCTCATCGGCACTGTCATATTCCACGTATTTCGTGTACATTGTGCAATTGAATAAGTGGACTGTCATCGTAAATGACCAAAGCGTTATTGGCAGAAGCACACACACACACTTAAAAGGATTGAAGGTTCTTTAGCCCAGCCTCTTATAAATAATCGCTCTCTTCTGTGAATCTCTTACTGTTCCGAGGACGATCACTTACGATGATGCGCTCCTGTCTAGCACTATCCTTACTTTTTGTTATAATATCTCCTGGTAAGCTTCGTTAAAATTTGGATTAATCAAAGAAACATGCTGCTTTTTCACACTCCTGTTTTACTATTTTAGATGTTACTGGGAACATTGTGGCAAGAAGGTTCGTATTCATTGTATTCCTATTTAGTTGAGATTGAAAATGATATCTTAAATAAAACGCAAATATCT